>VUQR01025578.1:0-25461 GCA_015108515.1 Hemichromis elongatus | reverse complement strand
TTTTAGCCTCCCTTCACTGGTTGCCTTTAAGTTTTAGGTTTCATTTTAAAATTTTAGTTCTAACCTTTAGGGCCCTACATGGTCAAGCTCCTCAATATTTATCTGACTTGCTGAAACCACATTCATCTTCTCGAGCTTTAAGGTCATTAGATCAGAGACTGGTGGTGGTACCACGCACTCGTTTTAAAACTCGTGGTGATTGGGCCTTTCAGACGGTGGCACCACGGTTGTGGAACTCTCTTCCACTGTCTCTACGCTGCACGGACTCCATTGATTCTTTTAAAAAACAGCTGAAGACATTTTTATTTAGAAAAGCATTTGATTAATTTCCTCTTATGCTGTTTTTATAGTTTTATTATATTACTTTGTTTTATTTGCTGTTTTATTTACTGTTATCTTGTTTTATATTTCCATTTTCTGTGTTGTAAAGCACTTTGTGATTTTTATCTGTGAAAAGCGCTATATAAATAAATTTTACTTACTTACTTACAGATCACCAGAAACACTCATGTGAATTGATCAACACCTATAAAGCTAAGAAGAAGAAAAAATGAGTTGACTTACTGGGCTTCACTGAAGGCCTTCAGAACCTCTCTGTCTAGGTAGCTTGATGTATACAACAGGTCCGGGTCACTGTCCATGCCATGTAGGGCACGCCTCGATGTCTCCTTACCCTCTAACAAGCTCTCCAACAGGGGGAGCTCTATTAACTGCAACAGTCTGAACACTGCCTGCTGATGCCACACTTCATCTACAACTGTGAAAACAACATAAGTTACAAGTACACAGAAACATGTAGAATACTGAGTTATATGCAGCGTGAAAATACAGCGCCTGTTTTATTTCACGCTCATCAAAGACAGAAAGCAACTTACGCTCTTGCGAGAGGCCGAGGTTGATCATCTGAGGGGTAATCGTCGAGCTGAGGTTGAGGTTTCCCAGCACGTCCTCAAGTGATTTGTCTGTTGTTTGCGCTTCTTTCCTGCAGAGTTGCGTAATAACAGCAATCAGTCAAAACAGAGGAGGCAAAATAAACAGACATATTACAGGAACAGAAGTGGCATCAGTAAACAAATGTTTTATGGAGTATGTCTGATTTAATCACAGTTTGCGGCTGTTTTGATTGTGCATATTTCATTTTAAAAAATGATTCTTTTTTTTTTCCCCAAAAATGAGCTATTTCTGACTGAAATGAAATAGGACAAATAGGATTTTCATTAAACAAAAGCCAGTTTTTCCTGTTTGCTTAAATTACACCTATTAGGACTGACTTAACCCATGCTGCAAATAACAAAAGCCTTGTTCAAACACTAAAAGAGCATATGGTTCCTTTGAATCTTTCATCTCTGATTACAGCCATGAGACCTGCTGTCTGCCCATGTCTGTCCCTCCCACAACAACATCAGATTTTAAAGAGATCAAAAGAGAGTAAACACAAAGTGCTGAGGCCATGTGTTAGCCCCGTATGCTTAATGCATTCTGCCAGTCATCGCGATCCTAACAGCCTCTGTAAAACTCTGAATTCTCCAGCATCAAAGGTAAAGGACATTTTAAAGTTTAGATGCTTACTATGATATTTGTTAATATGCTTTCTTAGATGAGATGGTGGTTGCCATTATTTGAGTGTAGTTCAAGCCTTACAGTTTACCTTGAATGTGAGCCAGTTTTTATATTGTTAATTTAATCTGATGTTTGTTTTTACGCATCAGTGTGATTTCCTTCTTGGCCAGGTATCCCATGTAAAAGAGATCATTGATCTCAGTGGTTTACAGTGTTAAATAAAGCTTAAATAAATTAAACAATAAATTAAATAATAAAATAAAATGACAGTGTACAATTTTGTGTTTCTAAAGTGAGTCGCGATTAAGCGGTCACACAAGAAATACTGTTGTACATGTTATAAAACAAGTCTCGCATATTAGCATAACACCTTAATTGGTGATGGTGGTAACTTGATCTGTATTTGCCTGCAAATCATTCCAGCTGTTTTCTGTTTTTGTGCTCAGCTTTATATTCAGTATGCAGACACTCGCGCCATAATGGATCTGTGGCTGTGGCTCAGGAAGTTGAGCAGGTTGATTACTGACTGAGAGCTTCTTGATTCAAGGTCTGACATGTCAAAGTATCCTTGGCCAAGATACTGAAGTTGCTCCTGATGCATTCATCAAAGTATGAGAGTGTGACTGTTATGTTAAAACTGCTTAGGCATAGAACAAGGTGCTTGTATGAATATAGGCGAATAAGGTTTGCAGTAAGAAAGCGCCTTGAGTGCTCAAATAAGAGTAGAAAACAGTGTTAGTACCATTCCAGTCCAAACCCTCAACTAGAAAACAAATCAAATGTTTGCAGGATAAATCAGTACAACTTATATCTACCTAATTATTATTTGTAAATGATTAGATTTGTGAAATCAGTGCATGGCCAAATGTTATGAGTTTAAAACCTTTGTGTTCATGCCAAACCAGTTTTTAGAAATCTTACTATCTGAAGCTAAACTGGATTTAACCATTTCCTTAAAGGAACAAGAGCTAAGCAAATCACAGATTACATCTGAAATAGTTACTATGTCTGTACCTTTCCTGTAGTGGACTATAGCCCTTCGTGTTCCTTTCCATGCTCGGTGAGTCATAGCCGCTCTCGATGGTATTAGTGGAAAGAGAATTGGTGCCAGTCAGCGTAGAAGACGAGTTGGTTTCTGGAGTCAGGAACCTGTATAAACTGAAACTGCTGTCCTCAAATGTAGTTTTCTTCTTTTCTTTCCCAAAAACTTTAATTCCCACTGGCTCAAATACCCTTGAGTCCATGAGCGCCTGACAAAGTTTGACAGCTTTATAGCGGGGTACCACTTCATCTCCAAAAAAACGGTTGAGGGTGATATGTGCCAGCACCACATCCACTGCCTCTGAACCCAAGAAACAGTCATGGTAAGACTTCAGGTTGTGACGCCGACGTTTGACCTCCACATGACTATGCAGATTTGAAATGATGCTGGTCCAGATGTAGGTGGCTCGGAAAGGCTTCCCAGCCATGCCTCGTTCTGATGGAAGGAGTCAAGAGAAAGTGTTAGAAAGCTGTGCCTAATAATTAATGATGATATTGTGAGCATTCTCTCACTCCAGATATCCTGACCCACATTCTACTAACTGCTACCACATCTTCAACAATTGATTTTACAGTTTGTCAACAAGTCTTCTTTACTGTTCTGTGTTTTATTGTTTAGTCTTTCCTTTTTTATTTCTTTGGAAAGAAAAACAAGGACTGGTGAAAGAAAGCAGAGCTGGCCTCGGTGAGATGTTGGTGTGGCTTTCATCTCACAACAGGAAACATTTAAAGCCTGCTGAGCAAATGTTAGGAGTGAATCGGAGAGAGGCTCGCCGAGGCCAGGTGCCATAAATCAGGGACTGACAGCAGCAGCCGGACTCCATGTTATGATAGCACAATATGACAAAAATGATTAGTGACCTATCTGAAAAACTTGAATATGAAAAACACGTGGGAACAATACAGCGGCAAGCAGATGTTCTCCCACTCTTTCCAAAGACACAACAGCTCATTGAGAACACAGGAAAGTGTGTGCTTGCTAATCTCAGTGATCTGTTGCCTAATGACATACATCTACGTCAAACCGCTTCTCCCTCTGGGAGAGAAGAAACTGTCCTCAGTGCAGATTTACATATCGGGAAAGAACAACTGGGGCTGCAGCTGTTCAAGGAAGAACACCTTGCAAAGGTTTGTATGCATAATATGGATGCATATACATAATATATAATACATATATAATATATATAATATATATACATAATATGGATGCTGGATGCACAGCCACTTTAAACATTTAAACATTTAAACACTCAACCAGTGCCACTTTTATTTATTTATTTATACCCGTTCTTATATTGTATATTTGTTATTTTTAATTGCACAACACAGCTGTCTCTTATTTTGTATTTTTCTCATATATGTCTCTTTATTGCATATTTTGCACTGTACAGTTACGTTATTTTGTTCTAATTTTACATTGTGTTTATTCTTCATTCTTTCTTAGTTTAAACTTATCTTGTTTTCCTTTCCATATTTATTCTTATTTTGTAGTCTTTTATTTAAGGTAACGGGCAGTTGTACAAAGCATTTCACTACATATCGTACCGTGTATGATTGTGTATGTGACGAATAAAATTTGATTTGATTTTGATTTAATAGGAACATAACAGGGAGAGGAGGCACCGATTTGAAGTGTTTATTTCATTACGTTAAGACACTGAGAAATGATCTAAATCCATATTATGCACATGGCAGTGAAATATAAATATAAACTCCCAATGAAAGACAAAAAATCTAAAAGATTTGCCATGCTTTCTGTTCAGCATAATTGGCAAAAGGAAAGAGCTGCATTATCACAATAAAATCCTTGATTTAGGAGTTGCAGCAAGACCATCTGGAGAATCCCTTCAGGGGTCCCTGGATTAGTGGGATTACCACAGTAAATTCGGATTTGATCAATTTCTATTAATGCTTGTTAAAAAGAAAAGAAAAAAACTGTGAAGTCAGATATGGGTCAAAGCAATCCTGGGAACAGGCTGTGCTCTGTCACCTCTTGTTGCTTGTGCCAGGTTGAGATTTGAGCCCTGTTTGCATAGTTGACCACAGTCTCCTTCCCTGTGACTATTGTCCTCTTTTTATAATAATAATAATAATATTAATAATATGAAAGGGGAGAATGCAAGGAGTGTCAGATCTCCGTTTCAGCTCAGGATAAAAGTGCAGGTCTGTTTGTACACATCAGTGGCCATAAATAATCGCACAGGGAGCATTTAGCACTGGGAACATTCCCTTGAGTGGATGCTGGTTCATACAGTTGTATCTACTGCAGTAAAGAGAAAGGATTTAAAAGAAATTTAAGAAGAAAGAGGACCAATGCTTAAAAAAGGCCTAAGATAAGAAGCAGTGCAGCACCATCAGACCTAAAACAGCAGGTTCTTAATAGCCTGTGGCAGATTCCTTCATTCATCCAACATGTTGTGACTAGTGAGATTAACTGATCAAGCTTTAGGGCACAACATGAACACGCTATGGCTGAACCCCGTTTGGCTTTTTGGCCACATCGTAGACGCTGGCCCACGTCCACACATAATACCCTCTTCTGCTCGATGTTTCTAACATAAACACTGTCCCACCTGCTGCTACACTGACCACATGTCGAAGTGTTTCCCCAAAACTGATCCATCAGTTATTAACTCATTCTTTGAAGAGTTAACAGAGCACAAAAAATAGGCTGGAATTTATGAAGGTCAACGTCCTTTTAAAAATATACGTTCTTTAAAGATTAACCGCGGTTTGTCATTTGTCACAACGATTCGACTTCACTGAATCACGCTTTCTGGTTTCTTTCTCTTTCGTGCTTCAGACGTACGGTGTGCGTAAAATCCATGAAATCTACATTAAACTGGGATTAAAAGACACATGTGGCGAACGCAAATTACAAACTTAAGTAAGCAAACTCCTCAGACTGCAACAATATATTAAATACACACACAAAACGTAACATCTGGCTTGATGAAGTGCGTGGAATGGTTAAATCGATCTTACCTGGTGCTCGATGAACGAAAACTTCCTCCAGTGACTGTAAAAAAAGCCATTCAGACCATGTCCTTGGTCTACAATACACACCGTGACGATCGCAACTAAACTACAGTCAAACTGTCTCCTCCCACCCCGATACATTATTCATGACCCAATCACCGCCCTCCCAGCGTGATAACGAGGCTCTCACTGTTTCTCTGAGGTTTAACAAAGGAGCATTAAATGCCTTATTTTGCATGTTTTTAAAGCTTATCTCCACCAACTGAAACTCTAAATAAATGGAAGGCTAACAAGGTTTTCATCAAACAAGGCTTTACCATATCATAGATTTGGTCATTATAATAAGATTCAGAAGTGCTTATAAAAACCTCACCTACCTGAAGTTACAGAGTTACAGTAAATGCCTTTCATTTTAAAGTAATGCTCCAACATCCAGGAAGCATTCACATAACCTTTTACCCACTCGGTCACACCCTGAAAGCCTACAGTGGACGTAAATCTGGTCTGATAAAGACCTGCAGATGTAGCTGTTCCCAGGAAGACCCCCCCCCCCCCCTTTTTTTTAGGATAAAATTCTAATTTACGAATAAGGATATTTTAGGAGAGCGAGAGAGATTTAAAAAAGAAAAAAAAAAAACCTTTCCAATCCCACATCACATGCTGGACTGTAGGGACCTCAAGTGTCAAAAGCAAACCTGGCCTATTCCACCTCGTTTGGGGTCATGTGAACAGAGTACTGCTGAATATACCGAGCTTAAATATCTCAAAAACAAACACCTACACACCCAAGAGCAAACACATATGAGCTGTAGCAGGAAGAGATTTTGTGAACTCAGAATCTACACTCTAACCTGATGTGTTTTTCTTTTTCTAGACAAAATGTCAATCACTTGCAGGAAAGGAGACTGAAAGGCAGAGAGCTATTATTATCATTACAAGACACAAGTATGGTGCAACAGGTGAGGTATGCAACCGAGGCAAACCGGTTCGATCAGTGTTCTCTTGGCTCTACGGATCTTTTATTTTGAAGTACGCTGCTATTCACCAGCAGGTATGAGCAGAGACGAGTCTGTGCCCACAACAAATCCGACAATTCTTCTATTCAAGAGCAGATCGATAGATGTGGTTTGAACCCCCTATTCATACATCTACCTGAGCTGCTTCTGAGCAAGACCAGATTTTCTAATTTACAGCTCATTTACACATACATTTTGGTTTTCTTGTTTCCTTGTGTCCAGTGTTTTACAGGCTTGACACCAAGTATCTGCCTCAGCTTTTGTTGCATCCATTTTTGTGCATGTGTGTGTGTGTGTCTTGTGTCTTTGTGACAAAATACCCATGACGCTTTGTCTCGAAATACCTGCTCTGCATTCTTGTCTCATAAGAAAAGAAAACCAGGGATGCCCGCAGTTCCAAACTGGTTGCTAACATTTGTTGTACCTCGGCTTTGGGATGTATAATATCGAGCATTATGTGCATTTGCAAAGCATGTCTCCCATTGTGGATTTATTTATGACCACACATCCACATATGAAGAGGACATACACTTTCATTCGGGTGAAACTGGTTTCACTCATGCAGCGGTCAAATATGCTGGTATTTTGTAAACTGATGACAAAGCCAACGTAAGCTCTGCAGAGTGAAACCTTTTTGATGCCAGCACTAATATATAAGATGGGTGACGGACACAGAGAAAGCACCCTTGTTAACACCATTAGTAATTCTAGCCCACAAGGTCAAAGCAATATTTACATTTCTGTGATTCGCCAAGTGCCTGGAAGCTCCTGTATATTTCCCTCTCCTTCACCTTCACGCTTATCAGTCATGCAAGTCAGATGATAACAAAAATATCCCCCAGGAATTTTCTCTAGGAAAAGTGATTCAAATAAGTAGATTACAGTTCTGTGAAAAACTAAGTACAGCCCACGATTCAGTAGCTTGCCGAACCACATTCAGGAGAAATAACTTGAATTGTTTTCTGTACAATTTTATCAGTACCTCGTCTCTGTGAAGTAATTTGACCCCACTCTTCTTTACAATGTTGCTTCAGTTCATTGAGGTTCGTAATCACAGCTTTCTCAAGATCCCATCACAGCATTTGAATCGGTTTGATGTCTGCACTTTGACCAGGTCATTGCAGCTGCTCGATTCTTTTCATTTTCAGCCAATGTTGTAGATTTGCTGCTGTGCTTGGGATCGTTGTCCTGTTGCACGACCAAGTTTCTGCAAACTTTAGTTCTGGGACAGATGTCTTCGCATTTGACTCTACAGTACTTTGTATTTGTGTTGGTATGCCATGTTTGGTTTTCACCGGGCGTGGCACTGGACATTTTCACCAAACATCTCCACTTTGGTCTCATCTGTATAAAGGACAGTATGCCAGAGATCTTGTGGTTTGTTCAGATGTATCTTTTAAACAAAGGGGGCTTTCTCCTGGCAACCCTTCCAAACAAGCCAAACTTGCTCCAGACAAAACAAACTGCCAAAAATTCTGCTTTTATAGAGGTGGCCACACTTAGTGATGGTCAGTGAATCAAGTTTGTTTGATTAGCAGCAGCTGGCTGCTTTTTATTCTCCAGTAAGTGTGTACCTTGATTTTTTTATACAACTGTACATAAATATAAAGTCTCTCGGCATGGAATAATACTGAACTGATAAAGTTAACAGTGCTGGAGAAGAAGCCAGAGATGAAGCTAGTCCCAGATTAATATTTAACCATGAACTGCATTCTATAAGAAAAGAATATGAGATTTACACAAGTTGGGAAGGTCTCTTAGAATTACTAAACAACTGCAGATTCCTAGATCAAATTTTGAAGCTACCCACACGGAGAAGTTAAATGCCTTCTGAAGAAATGTTTTACGGTCAGTTGAGACAGATAGAGCCTTTAGCTCACAATGACAAGAAGTATGTTTGGAGGAGGAAGCGTCAAGCCTTCGAACCTAAGAACACTGTACCATCAAGTCGAGGGTGGTGGTGGTAGCGTCATGATCTTGAGCTGTTTTGCTACAAGTGGCACTGGTACAATAAATTCACCTCAAGTCAACAGCAAGATGGTTTGAACATAGACAACAAGACTGGTTTACAGAGCAGGCTAAAATTAAGCTTCTGGAATGGCCTTCTCAAAGCCCTGGCCTCAACCCGATTGAAAATTTATGAACAATGCTTTAAAGCCGCGTCTGTGCCGAGACACGACCAATAAAAATTAACTCTGGTCAAAATATCGAACCAAAATTACATCAAAAGCTTATAGATGACAACCTGTAAAACACCTTGGAAGGTTTAGGCGAGGTGCAACCGCTAATTCAATTGAGCCTGCTAAAACTTGTGCACCCAATTCTTGTTCTTAAAAGTCATTAAAAATGTAGGCTGCACAATCATTCCACTCTAGAAAAAGAACAGTTAAAAATGATTAAAGCCTTAAATTACCATAGTGTTAATGCCCATGAATGTATATAAACTTCTCACAATGGTATGTGTTAGACAACTTTTTAAGTGCTCTGAGTAAAACCCAGCATAAACTGCAGCCACAAAAGTGGAGAACCTGAAGAACCAGTATTTCAAAACTGACCTTAAATAAAAACTTCATTTTTTGTTTTTTCCATTGCCAGCAAACACACAAATGCATATATTGACTTTGTCAGTAGAAGACTCCAGCTGCAGCCAAAGTGAATATAAATTGGTAACTCTACTTGCCACAGATAACTACTTTTACTTTTACCCTGCACGTGTGCACACGACAGGACCGATTTTAAACTAGATCATCATCGACAATCCGTGCATCAGGTTTCACTAAGGGACATTTATTTCTAACCTCAAGACTGTCAGTGATATGCAGCCTTACGCAGCACACAGCCATCTCGTTTCTGTGCCCTTCTCACATTCTCATGCTGCCTCAGGGGTGCCTCCAGTCTGTCTCCCACATATGGAACAATGCAGTGCATTAAAATTCATATGCTTTTCATCTGGAGAGCAGACGCTCAGTATCTTTCCCTACCCGTTGTGCCCGTAATGGAATCCCAAACGCTTGCCTGACTGGTTGTCCTCCACCCCCGAGCCTCTCCAACTCCAAAGGACAGAGGACAGTGGCTTTCCTCACAGTGCTGTCAGTGAAGTACAGAGACACTTTTGTTTTTTGGGGATTGCCAGTAATTTTTTTGCATTGTGACTGGCCTGGCTGGACAGTCATATTTTATTCAACAGCCCAGAGACCCTTTCAGACGACACAAAGTCAGCCACCCATTCATTTGTGAAAAGTTCGGGTCATGAGAGCACTTTGGGCGAGCAACATGGCAAGTTTCTCACTTCATTGTGTCCTCTTGGAAGATGTGAGCCAATATTAACAGCACACTTCCAACAAGCAAGAGAAATCTAACAGAAACAGATCCCTCTGGACGCGCAGAAGCAAAGCTGTCACTGGTTATGTTGCAGCAAGGTTACTGTAAAAGGTTTCTGTTGGGCTCTTGTGTCCAATTAACATTTTAAATATGTTAAATGCAGCACTCGGATCCTGCTGTAGCAATGTTACAAATAACACTAAAAACATTTCATCTATGTTCTAAAAAGGTTACAGTTGATAATAAAACATAATCTCCTTTTCTCAACTTTGATCAAATGTTTGTAAAAGAAAATAAAAAATCTCCATCTCATTCAGTTATTCTATAATATTACTGCAGCACTGCAGAAAAATCCCCATGTGCTTTGGTGATTGTGCAAACGCAGATAAAAGGTGTCACATGACTAGTTAGTATTGCTGACCAAATGCAACGATGGCATCATGTGACGTGTTTGTAGGGATTTTATGAGAATTCATTGATTCAGATTGTAATCACAGTCTCAGAAAGTATTCACCCAAGAAAATCCAGATTCCATAAAAAAAAAGCAGTGATCATTATTTATAAATGCATCCTCACACATTAGTTTAGTTTGTGATAGGTCAAATTTTCTGTCCTTTTATGACTTTGATTGGCAGAATGTATTTTTTTTCTTTTTTAGAAATAATTGCTCTGAAAAATGTGATTCCAGTAAAAATCTCACGGAGAGCTCAGTCTAACAAAACACATACCTAATACGTGCAGTGTTTTATTTACAAACTGCATCTTTTAAGAACAAGATTATTTTAGACAGAATAAAATAAATGACTTAGAAAGAGTAAATTCTGGAAAACTGTGAAAAGATAATCAAAACGTGTCTTAGAAATAACCATTTTCTTCTGTGAAAATATATACTTTTATCATAAAATGTAGGCTATGTCTGTAAAGCAATTCATTCCCATTCATTTACCCATAGAGAAGTCAAGGTAATAATTTCTCAGATTAATAAAAAGATTAATAAAAAGCAGTACTGGAACTGCATTGAGTCCAATCAAAAACGATTCTTAGAAGCAAACAGTTGGCTTGAAACACAAATGTTAAACTATAGTATAGATGCACTATGTAGCTGCTGAAGAGCAATTTGCTGCTGTTCCAACGTCCTGCTTTTTTTTTTCTTTTACAAAATGTACATTATACATATATATATATATATAAGCTGGCACCATATTACAAATGTGATGTTTTCCAAACAGTATATAACTAGAGTTATATATAATGTAGTTCTTTTTTTAAACAAAACAACAGATCGACTTTGCATGTGAGCTTACTTAAAAGACTGACAAATCTTTTGCTCTGCTTGTGTATTTGCTGTGTTCTACTCACTGCGCTGATTGCTTTCTATATTGTGCATACCCTCTGGTCATGATCTGGCATTGAACTTAAAAAAGAAAAACTAATGAAAAAGAATATAAATCTACAAAAAAGCCCATAAAAGTGGGCTTTTAACTATAAAAACCTACAAAGACTAGGAGAAGTTCTATCTGGGAGTCTTCCAAAATCCTCCCAAGAACAAAGTTCTTGTCATCTGTTGATGAAGTTCCAGGTTTCTGCTGGATGCAGTGATAAACAGTGTATGTTTCACTGTTGCCCTCCTGCCACTTTTACTCCACAGTCTCCCAACAGTCTTTTAACAGGCAAGTCAGTCATCTGAAACACCCGTGTGCTTGAAGAAGAGACTCACTCCATCGTTCTCGGCCACATTTTAAGCTGGAGGCATTTTCTGGTTTTTAAAAGTTGAACTTTGTTTTTTAAACCATGCATGTTAAAAGGCTTTCATCGGCAGGCCTGCTGCACTTGATTGATTAACTCTCCAAAGCGGTCAAAGAGCCCCTCTACCCAAGCCCCGTTTTGCAGACACTTCTGCACAGTCTCTTCCTGCCCCAGGTCCCCTGCCTGCACCCGCAGAGATGCAATCTGAAGGACAACACCACAAACAGAGCATAAAATACAATTAATTCAAAAAGATTCCATGTGGAAATATGCATGTGATTTTAAATCTGCAAAAGTATATTTACAGAACTCAAAATAAAATCTAAAACTAAACAAAACAGCTCAGCGCATTCAGTAAAACTAGACACGTTGTCTTACCTCATCCTTACACATGAGGTATGTGTGGTACTTGTAATGCTGCAAAGAGTGGTAAAGAGAAAACCACTGAGTTTTCTGCTGGTCTACTGTATACTCCTAAAGAAGGGAAAAATAGTAAAAAGACAATTGAAAAATTTGTATATTTCTTTTTTTTATATTAGTCCAACAGCATAAGAGGAGGAGGAAATATAATAAAAGACATGTAGAATAACAAACGGTGACACTGCGCCCTCTTCTGGACGAACATTAGAAGTACAATTACCTGAGGCATAGTGTTAGGGCTCTTCTGGGGCTTCATAGTCTTCTTGTTGTAGGCTCGTCCACTGAGACGTACTTTGAAGGCTGGCGTTTCACCATCCTTCTTCAGTTCAGTCACCACTGAGATCTCCGGGAAGCTGTCTAGTGCCGTCTAAAGAACAAAAGTTACTTAGGTTCACACAGTGCAGTAAAGACCCTTTATTGCTTAATTTCCTTTGGAGTAAAAAAAATTGCATTTTGCCATTACTATCTTACTCATGTGAAACCAGAAATGAAGGCAGAGGAGGCTTTCCAAAGTGAAACAAATGAGACAGCATGCTCATTGGCTGCCAACTGATGACTGACTGAGATGGCTGGGATCATTGTCATACTGAAAACATGAAGATGTTACACATCATACAATTATACGTTGGATCAAAAACTAATGCTACTTTCTTGTGTTTAGAATTCCAAAACTTTTTCACCACGACTGCTTGCTGAAATGCTGTCCCAAATCATGACAATGCCTCCACCATGTTTAAATTGCAGGCCATAAAAAGCTTTAGATCTTTTGCGGGCCAGACTGGTGAAATTCCAATTTCTGTGAAAGTAAAAGGTTTAAAATGTGCATTTAATCAATCAGATGTCTTAATATAAGACAAATTTCAACAAGAAATGTTATGGTAGTAAATAAAACAAATCTGACAGCATGACTCTTTCAGCTTAGATTGTAAGAAGTAATGAGCAGAATTACAGAATTCTAAATTTGAATTACTTTGGTGTGAGTGGCCATGAAGGAGAGCTTTATAGGTAGGAAAAGCTGTAAAATGACAAAAAATTATGCCCTTATTCACATTTTCCAAAGTGAACCAGCTGGCCGAATTCGGGTCTTTGCGGGTGTGATTTTGGCTCCCAGGCCTTATATTTGACACCCCGACTACAGGTACTGTTAAACTGTTGTTTTTATGAGTCAGATGTATCTCTTCTTTGTCAGGACTTTTCTGGATTTGTTTTTCCTTTTTTTTTAAGGACATGAGTTTCACTCGTCCAGTTTCCTCCTTTTATTTCTTATAAGGTAGATTACACCGTATTCTAAGATATGCCAATTTTTCAGCCAGTAGCTCTTCAGGAATCACCTTGTAGGCTTGTCAAACTGCATAATCTGTGGCATTTTTCATAGATTCAACTAACAAAATTGAATAAATGTGTCTTTTTTGGGATAGTCAGCCAGTACCAAAGTGCCCGAAGACAAATTAAAACTGGTTCTTTGCTAACATGTCTGTTATTTGCAGATACAACACCAGTTCCTCCCTTGAGTTAGGTATAGTCTTGAATGATTCATAGGGCAGTGTTACATGTCTTAAACAAACAAAAGAAACATTCCTGTAAAAATGGTTAGGCACCAGGGCTGGACTGTAATGAAATGAAGGGTGGCTCGTGACCTTTGCTCAGTAGGGCTGCCACAAACGATTACTTTGATAGTCGACTAGTCACTGATTATTTTTGCGATTAGTCGACTAATCAGATCATGCATCCATTGGATGTAAAATGTACAGCTTATTGCACCAGCATGCATCTGCTCTTATATAACTATCATTAGCTTACAGCTTGAAGTGATTAAGGTAGGTGCTAACTAAAAATAAAGACAAGATAATAGTTTATTAAACTTTTAATGAAATTTTCAGATTGTCTCAGTGGAGTTTAATAAACTCAGCCGTCTGCTCCTCGCTCTCTCTAATATAAGAGGACATTGGAGTAAATTCTCGACCATCTCACACTTCTGTTTAATCAGTTTTCTGTTTGATGTTTATTCGTCTGTGTGAAAACTCTAACTTTAATCTCAGTCAAACCGGTTTACTCAGGAACAAATAAAACACTAAAAAAAAGCCAAACAATAACATTTTTAAGTTATCTAAGTGACTTATATATCATGTTTAACCCGAGTAGATAAAGACTCTTTGTCAACATTGCGACATTCAATATATTTGAATGACAGGTTAGCGCCCAGTTAGCTCCTAGCATTTCTCAACATCTCTGCCTCTTTTTCGACTGCCCGGGACATTTAAACATCGGAGAGCTTCCCCCGATTGAATAACAGCGCTGTAAAATAAGAAGAATGGCGCCTTAGTAATATGTCACGTGAAGATTCATCAGCCAGATTAAGTGTTTCCTGACAATTAAAAGTGATCGTGGACATCATCACTATTACAATCAATCCTCTCCACACAGACAAGCATAAGCACACTCGACCTCCAAATAAAATTTAACGCACACACAAACACGATTTATAATGACGCTAGTTCAGTTTACAATAGGACTCATTCGCTCGGTCAGCAAGTGGCGGTATCTTCGTACACTGGGGAGTAAACTGCCATTAAACCAAACAGAAGAAGGAGGAGAGAAAATCTGCACATGCTCGGTACAGATTGGGTAGACCTGATCCATAACTATCTTTTATTTTCGTTTTTGTCTACATTATATTAAAACGTTTCATTACATTTTAAGAGATACTTATTATTTTTACCATCTTAACAGATACTCTGACCCGTAACTATCGTAAACTGCTTCAAGCAGAAGTAGTGGCTTTTCGCACATGTGTGGTACCGATCGGTTTTCCAGTAGTGACATCAGCTACTACACCTGAGACTGCTTCTTCTTCTTTGGCGTTTAACAGCAGCTGGCATCCTTGTAGATGCATTGCTGCCATCTTCTGTTTCAGTCCGTTATTATACTCTTAAATCCTACTACTTCTTCCTGCGTTTTTCAGGATCTTACAAAGCTTCAAACAAGGCGTTGACTATTAAATTAGTCGTCGACTATGATTTTGATAGTCGATGTAATTGTGACTAGTCGATTGTGGCAGCCCTATTTCCCAGTACTGTACACATCCACCATTTTTACCTTCCATGGGACTTGAACACAAATCCACCCTCAAAAAATGTTTTCTGCTCTTCTGGATATTCTTTGGGATTTCCTTACCTTGAGCATGCATCAGGACAACACAAATCTACATTTATGTGCAGCTTCATTTCCACACTCACCTTCAACACCTGCTCTATGTGTAGTTTATGAAGTAAACGTTTCCTGTTGTCAGTGATCATTCCATCCACTCTTTTCATATGTGGCAGCAGCAATTCATCTGAAACAGATGAGTCAAAAGACAAGTCAGCAAGCACCGGCGCCAATGACATGAGGGATCCTGAAGTGTTACGGCAATCTAACCAAGAACAATTCCTCTATGTCCAAAAAGTATCTTGCTCACCATTTGCCCTTTCAAGAGCTGTCATTACATCTTCGTCTAAGGCAATACTGATGAGCAGTTCCACGAAGCTCCTGAATGTCTCTTTCATGGTTCGTGTGTTGAGTAATCGGGAAGCAAACGGTAGCGGAGGGTTTAATTCTGAGTGTGTGCGGGAGAGAGATAAACACACAGGAGGCATCGAAGGGCAGTGAGAGTGTGACGAGATCTAGACAACAAACTAAATTTCATTAAAAAGTTCAACAGCTTCTTTACCATCCTCTTCACCTCCTTCTTCTGCAGATGATCCAGAGGCAGTAGGTGAAAACTCCTCCTTCCATTTCCTCCTCTTTTTTGGTGGAGGCTCTGCTCTTGGCTTAAGTTGTTTGGGTCTCGGCTTTTGATTCTGGAAAACTGCAGAAGAAGTGGCTGTCAAGCCCAGCAAAGTTTTCACCTGAAGACCCCTGTGTGACAAAAAAAAAAAAGCTGAGACAACTCAGAAAAATCTATTATGATTTATAGGAGCCAGTAGTCTACACTTACCTTAGTGAGTTCATGGGTTTGCAGCGTGGCTTCTGACTACAAACTCGTACATATTCCCTTTTGTTAACTGTATCCAAAAATTTCACATACACCCTCTGGTACATGGTCTTGGCATCACCAAAGTACCCAAGGTACTAATTGGACAAGAAGAAAATGTTAGTTGAAAAAACTCATTTGTAAAATCAAATATCTATGTATAGTCTACTTTAGCTTACACTGTTTGTAGCTGAGAAGACTCTCTTTCCATCCCTTAGCTCAGGCACAAATTTCTGCAGCAGAGCCTTCTGCACCTTCCAGATGGCTGGAGGCTCACTGCCTGCGTGCATTGTCACCTGCACAGAGAAACACAGCACACTGCAGAATAGGCTTCAGCATGTGGAAGCAGTGCTTTTAAAACTATCATTTACAATTGAAGAGGAATTGAATTAGGTTGCACTGCATTGTAACAAGGCTGAGTAGTTTAGTTTTGAAATGCCAGTGTTATATTACAAACATTCTGAACTGTGCTACCCTTTCAATTTTGCCCATATCGAGTGTCAACAAGCATTCATTTCACTTCTCGTACCTTTAGATTTTGGATATCCTCATTCCTGACAACAAACTCGTCTCTCTCACGATACATTCCTTCTCCTCCGCTGTCCGACAGCTCTTCATCAGTCAGTCCTGCCATGGCCACACTCTTTAAAGGCATAGCCAACTGGCCAGGTGGTGTCTCTTTGGACTCCTCTGGTGCTGCAAAAACAGTCTTTCCTGAGGCTGCGTTTGTTGTCTGCGCAGGAGTGGGCACCTGCAGCGCACAGGATGTGACGGGAGGCGCACTGTCTGTGACAGCGTGGGGCATGCTGGGAACCTCTTCTGGCTTCATCATCGAACCTTGAAACTGATTATCTGAAAATGCACAAATTTGCGGCCAATTTAAAGATGGAAAAAGGAAAATTAATAAAGTTTAATGTCCACTATTGTATTTAGGCATACGATATTGCTGTCTAAAGCATGAGATGCACACTGTTACAGAGTGTTGATGTTTTCCAGGTTTCTATAAAAATATACAGAGAAAAATAAAAATGGGATCCAACTAACCTAGTTGCTGGTTTAAAACAAATAATCAATTTAGTTTGTTTGTTTTTTCTTTACTGCTTAAATAACCCAAATCACTTCAATGGGGATACTATCACTTCATTAGCATCAACACCCTGGCATTGAATGTGTTGATACTTATTTACTGAACATGTAACATATGCTACAGAGTGCTATTACCTGTCCTTGTTTTCCGATCTGAAGATTCATCCAGAGCTGAGAGAGCTGAGCTGATGCTGTTCCGCAGAGCCTGGTTCTTTCCAGTGTTCTCCTCTTCATCAGAGCTGAATGACGGCAGGGTCTCCAAGTTCTTCTGCAGATCCTCATCAAGACGTTTCTGCGGGGAGTTTACTACTGGGCTGTCCTGGGGAATTAAGGGCGTGGGCAAAGTTGGCAGTTTAGGGGGCAAAGCTGGCATAGTACACTGTTTGGATGAGGTACAAGCCTTTCTAGGGCGATTAATTGTTCGTGTTGGACTTGGAGAATATTGCTGTTTGGGCCCAGATTTGATAAAGTCTAGGAAGGAGCCAATAAAGCCAGTTTTGACTTCTGGTTGTTTCTCTTCCACTTCACGAATCTTTTGCCTGATTCTCTCCTGCTGTGGACAACCATCATATAAACCGTGTGGCGCAGACGGTGAGCTCACATCACTACCCCTTGAGTTTTGCCGCTTGGTCTGCCCACTACGTTTGGCTGGTCTTGCCAGTCCACTATCTTCTTCATGACTGCCTGTTTTAGTCAATGACTTAGAGCGAGCCTTCTTTTTGGTGAATTCCTCACCATTTGGACTTTCCATGAGTCCATCATCAGTTTTAATACACTTTGCATTCCCTTGCATTCTATTCTGGGGACCTGAGGACTCATATACCTGCCCAGCTGAGTGATAGTTATTGTCAGAGCACCTTATGTCTCCATTTGCATGAAGCTCATTATTGTTGTTGTGGGTACCAGATCCATCCTGACAGTCTGTTGCCATCTGTGGCCCGTTTAATGTCATGGTAATGGTTTGGGAGATAGTGTTAGTGATAATTGGCTGTTGTGCTGAAGAGAAACTAGGTGACATGTGTCTCAAATCAACAGTCTGGAAGTGACCCTTGGAATCAATAGGGCTTGCCATCACTGCCATATCAGCCTCAGCAGAGGATGTAGCTTTGACAAAGTCTTGAGGTGACACGCCACAGGCAGCTACTGTGGCAGCGAGGATGTCATCAACATTTGACAAAATATTCCTGTCATCTGGAAGAAGAATAGAGTCAGAGAAACAAATAGAGTTGACAGCAAAGTGGTTTTTGGCATCACTTGACTGCTGATTTGTTAACTGGCTGTAGTGATGTTTAGAAGTAGGACATTCTGAGCTCGGTTCAGACACTACTGTGCCCTGCTGACTCTGGGTTTCTGTAACACTTGGACCCAACAGGTCTCGATCCATCTGAAGATACTGAACATGAACAGGGCCAAGGCCTTGTCCCGATTGAATAGCTTGTACTGGTATCACCTTTGATGTGTTCTGACTATTATTCAAAAGTGGCTGCTGGAGCAAAATTACTTGATTGGTCTCAGGATGAACCTGAGCACTGGGAATAGCAATAAACTGGGCGTGGGTCGCTAAAGCCTGAGTTTGGCTATGGTTCTGTTGATTTTGTTGCTGTGCCTCAGCAGATTCAAGTTGGAGAGGATGCTGCTTGAGCTGCTCTGAGCACAGGGGTATATGTGAGGATTCAATGGTGGAGTCTGTAGTTTTTGCGTTAGAAGTTTCGTGACCATTGGCACTAGTTGAATGAATGTGCTGTTGGCTTAGAGAACCCATTCTTTCATCTTTTACCGGCACTGTATTTACATGACGTAGTCCCATAATCTGCTCATCAGAACGTGAACTGCTTCGAATAACACTCTGTGCTTTGGGGTGATCATCCATTTTTGAAACAACGTAGATGACATTGTTATGCGAAACTATACTGTTACATGTTATGGAGGCCTCCACGGAGACCTGCCGCAGAGCCTCGAGGCCTTGGAGAGGCACCTCTTCAAGTTTTTGTTTGCCATATGCTGGCTTTATGTCCTGTATTGAGGATATGCTATTTTGTAAGGCTTGAGCTGCTGAAGAGTAGGTAGGCAAAGGTGCAGACAAAACATATGTGTTGGGTTGTGAGTGCTGCTGCTGAGAAAGAGTGTCATGTGTTTTGCCTCCCACTGAAGTCTGCATTAGGGTGTAGTCCACTGTAGATGATGTGGGCAGGCTCTGTACACATGTGGGTGGGAATGAAGAGTTAAGGGATTCTCCTGTGATAAAGCTTTGAGACTGGGTCACTGAATTCTGCACCTGTGATTGAGAAGTATAAGTCACATTTGGGGCACCCTGAGAGTGGGATGTGGGATAGCTCTCAGACAGATTTCCTTGACACAAGCTCTGTACTTGGGCTCCATACTGGATGCCCTGCTCTTGGTTAAGCCCACGAGTAGATGAGTAAACAAGAGACTGACTAATAGATGCCACATTGTCAGACTGGCTGGAGAGTGAAGGGAGAGTCTCATAAAGGGAGGAGAGTTTGTCTGAAGTGGAATTGGAGGCTTGTGACTGTGTATGAGGTGTGATATAAGTTTGAGATAAACTGCTGGAAATTAGGCTAGACAGCTGGACTGCCTCTTGGTTAATAATCACAGAGTTTTGCTTCAGTCCAGGGGAGGAATAACGCTCAGGAGAGCCAGCTGACAGGTTCTGAGAGTGCATCTCTTCATTTCCTGCAGGCTGTGGAGCTAGTTTGGAAGAACATTCATTCGTCTTCTGCAGTGAAGTGGATGATACATACACTTGTGTTGTACAATCTGTTTTGGGTTGTAGAGAACCACTGACTCCTTGAGAGGAATCTGCTCCTGTGGAGGGGTTGCAGGACACAGAGGGCTGATGGGATGGCTCCTGCTGGTAGGATACATCTGCTTCGCTGCCTGAACCGAAATATCCCTGTAAGGACTCATCCGAACTAGGCAACTGCTCTGATGCTATATGGATACTAGAAGGCCTCTGGTGGTGTTTGATTACACTACATTCACGCTGAAGGGCTCTTTCAATAGAGCCTGAGAAAACTGTAGCCCCAAATGGCTGAGGCACACCATGAGTGGCAGATAGGGCAGAAGGTAGGAGGCTGAACTGAGGCTGCAGGAGGTGGGGTGCAGACTCTTGGGCTGAGCGGTAAGTGGAGGACTGTACAGGGAGAGCTGAGCCCAGAGCAGAGGCAGAAAGATGATTGAAAGCCAAGGCAGTGGGCAGCACAGTCTGGTTAGACTTAAGATGCAGGAGGGGATCATGGTGAGAAAACAGGCCATTGGCAGAAGTGCTAAAGGCAGGATCCTGGAGAGTCAGGGAAGGGTTGGTGGCATAACTCCTGGTAGGATAGG
Organism: Hemichromis elongatus; assembly: GCA_015108515.1. Classification (NCBI taxonomy): domain Eukaryota; kingdom Metazoa; phylum Chordata; class Actinopteri; order Cichliformes; family Cichlidae; genus Hemichromis; species Hemichromis elongatus. The sequence goes on along the minus strand of VUQR01025578.1, from coordinate 4,932 downwards.
CACCTGTGTGCTGACAGGATGAAAGCGCAGGTGTAGAGGGGAAAGTAGCTGTAGAAGGCAGGGCACCAGTCAAATATAGCTCTGTGGTCGAGGAGTTGGCACCTGCATGGAAACCACACGCACAACATGAGTACAAGCACCTTACACAGGCAATATTTTCATAATAAACAAAATAATGTGCAAAAAGTAATACAAAATCTGAAATACCAACATCCCCCAACATATTTCATTTCACTCATACTCAGCCTTTGTACCATAGGTACACAGTACAAGGTCTCTGTTAGCATATATTAACAAAAACCTGACAGGGTGATAGAGCAGTAATTTATTGGTGGCCAGTGGTTAAATTGCAACAGGAAGAAGAAGATAACATTAAAAATTTTATCACCCCTCTTCCATAAACATCAAACACTCAGCAATACACTCAGTGTTTGAGAAAAGTGAAAAACGGACGTCATACAAACACTGTTTGCTCTATTAGTGGGATGACTTGAGAAATAGAGCTTGACAAATATATTATATCCATGCAAGTTTTTCTTAATTCATAAAAAGAAGACGCTAAAGGTAATTCATATATTGTGTCATCTAGGTCTGGGCCATATTATACCATTTACGTTAATACCGGTATAATGTTAGGCAATGATAAGAAAATAAAATACTGTGATAGAATAGGGGTAAAATGTGCATGCGCAGTGCCTTGGTGTGGTGCAACTTCAGTGACGTGGAACTGGTTTGGTTTTTGTTTGTCAGATACCCACCAAAGCACATTTTTTGTAGAACATGCAAGCGACCATCGTTATTACCATATTTGTCAGACTATAAAGTGCACTTAAAGGCCTTTAATTTTCTCAAAAATCGACAGTGTGCCTTATGTATGAATTCTGGTTGTGCTTACTGATTTTATGTAGCACACGAAGTTCAAAAGTTTGTCAAAAAATGTTTTAGTACGACTTTGGTAAGCTATGAAGCTGCACTGCTTGATGAATTGTCGGAGCATTACGGCTACCGTAGTCAGGAGCCTCGCGGAGCAATACATACTGTGCTTCAACATAAAATTACCGTATAATGTGTGTATAAGGGCCCCAAAATGGCACCTGTTAAGACTCAAGACTATCAGTTGCGCAGTAGAACATGCGAATAGAGCAGCTGCAAGAGAATTCAGCATTAATGAATCAATGGTACAGACGTGGAGGAAGCAAGAGGAATGAGTTGAGTGAAGTTAGACTTATCTGACTGTTTCGCCTTATAATCCTGTGCATTTTACATCTTAAATTGCTGTGGTTTTTTGCACAAATAAAGTTGTGGAGTTGTAAAGTATTTTGTCTTGCATTAATTATATCGTCAGTTATATCTTTATCGCAAATTTTCAAATATATATCATGATAAATGTTTTTGACCATATTGCCCTATCCTAGTGTAATCACATATATTAATTTGTCTACCAGAGCAGATCAGAGTGCATTATAATAACCTATACCTATACCTGTAACAATGTAGCCAGCCAAACAGATGGTGGTGAGAAGTCAGGTAGTGTCCTAAACTGTTAGTGACAAACTGATAGAGACATGCTCACAGAGTGCATTTATGGCTACACCCAAATTGGAGAAAAGAATTATGTAATTGTGGCTTTCTATTGACTTTGCATTGCACAGAAAGGCCTCCTTGTGAGTTCCACCTGTTAGTGCTGAACTGAAAAATAGCTAAAAGCTGCTGTGTAGCATTCACTACCAACAGGGCAAAGAACGCAGAACTGAGTTTTTATAACTTTGAAACTGAGCTTTTTATAAGACAAAAATGGATACTTTCAATAAGACATGGAGCACTATGAGCAAGAATAATGGGAAAATGGAAAGATCCTGACACTCTGCATGGCTTTTTATGCAGCATGCACTTTGTCACGTGTAAGTCAAAAGCGAAGAGTAATGTTACTGCGCTTGCATGTGCCTTATCAGATTACACCAGCTTGCAAATATAGAAAACATTCAGTTTCTAACAGCTAAAAAAATCTGTAAACATAGTGAAACCAAATATTTTTAGCTAGCAATAGTATTTTATTTTAGTGTTCCAACATTTGGTTACACACTTTAGGGTCAAAATTTTTCCTCATCTCGTGGGCATGGTTTTCAGAGTATGGCGTGTTACTCTCTCTCTATACTTAATGATTTCTTCTTTAAATAAAATAACTCTAAGATTGAAAGATTGAGGTGTTCTCACCAGCAGGCCATGATGGGGGTCTATAAGGAGAAAGCAATGAAGCACTAACAGGACCAGCCTGAAGGCTTCTCGACTCCATGGCTGAAAGGAAGCTCATGATTGAGGTCTCTGGAGTACTACTGTTTGACTCTAGTGCTCCTGACATTTAAAAGAGGAAGAGAAAGATGATCACAGAATGTGTCTGCACTTAAGCCAAAAATATCTGCATGGATACATTTTACCTGGCAAAACTGGTCCCTTTACAACAATATTTCATTATAATGCCATAACTCACCTGTTGCAACAGGAATATGTGATGTAGTGTACGTGGGAAGCTGGTGCGTCGTAGTGTAGCTTTGCCGCTGAAGGAGCTCGGCATCAAGATATGTTGCACCGTAACTGGGGCTGCATATACAAACAAATGTAGGGGATTAATTAGAACTATCATCTCTACAAACAGCAGTGCACAACCAAGTCAAATATGAGTATATACAGTGGATTAAAATACGCATTTATAGTTTTTTTTTTCTTGCTACACTTATAATAAAGTTAACATTAAACACTGACAAAGTTATGACACGCTGTGACTGATGGAGTGTTACGAAGACGGCTGCAGTAAAATTGCTAAATTTATCTCCCTGATCAAGGTTTACTCTAATGGTTACTCAGGCTGGCAGAAGAGACAACGGTCAAATATATCCTAATATGTATTCCTTTTAGAAATGATTGGGACTGCTGTGCTAAAGGAAACACTGAAACGTTTACACTCATAGTCTGATTTATACACAGCTCTACACCATCCTAACTATGCAAAAAAGTGAAGATGTGCAAATATTTCTAAAGTAACTGTGAATTACCCTTCATGTCAAGCAACATTAATTATTCAAGCTGTTTTGTCAGTTTATTGTTTACAAATTCAGTAGAGTCACACTTTTTCTGCAGAGGAAGAAAACTGCAGTTCTCTGTATTATAGTTATAACAAAACATAGCAACCCAAGCTGTGTATGTTTCCTGTAAAGTAAACAATACCAATCACCAGTGTGGTAAAACAGTCCAAAAGATTTCTTGGATGATTGTATTACTGTTGCAAGGGTTGTTCTGGCTATTTGTCTGTTACGGAAAAATGTTAGTCCGTGAGGCCACCGCAAATGCTAACAACAATTATATAACAATACAGGACACTGATTTGTCAAAATTAGTTTGCCTAGGAATGTCATTTGACATTTTGCAGTATAACAGTAAGTAAGGCATTTATATCTTCTAAATATTTAGATGGTGGTAAAATTTGGATGTAAAAAATGGTGCGAAAAGTCATCAATAAACAGACTGGTCAAGTCACTTTTATCTATCTTTTTGGGGAGATGATTATTTAAAATCTGACGTATGACATTTTTGCTCTGGAGCTAATCAGATGCAGTTTGGCTTGAGCTTAACTGTTGCCTTAAAGGTAAATACTGGTGGATGAAGCAAACTAAAAGGGAGGGTCCCTTCCCTCCCCTGTTCCTTTCAACAGTTGCACACACCAGATTCTTCCCTTACTCATCTTTGCTAGTTTCTTTTTTACACTTTAGAATTGATAACAAAAGTGCAACACACAATATGCCAAATACCATGGAAACATCACTGCCAATCAGCAGTTTAGGTCATTAATTAAGACAAACTTGTGTAATCTTAGACTTTCTGAAATAAATATCAGCCACAATAATTTACTTCTTTATTTATTGAAGTCAATTGATTTTCATAATTATTACATTTTTTGCCTTTTAGCACACGAAAGAGTATTATTATTTTTTTGCATCTTAACTTATACTCTTTGTTTATCTGTTCTACAAAGATTGTTACTTTTGTAGCGCTTGTGTGAACGACGTGACTTCTTTGTACCAGGTAAAACAATGTTGCCATGAAGGATGGCCCCTGTTTATACCAAATTATAACAAACTATAACACATCAGTCATAAATCACGAACTAAGACCTCAACAGCTTTTGCAAGTTTCCTGGTTACACGGACTAAATATAACGAAGGACCTCAAGCTTCCATTATAAGAACAAAAGCACAGATTTACACAAATTTAGACATGTCGCCACAAAAAAAAAATTGACTAATTTGATGTGTTGTAACTGTTACATAGTACCTAGCTTCGGTTGCTAGTTATCTCTCTTGTTATACCTTTGATGAGCACCTGTGGTTGACGAAAACACAACGATTAAATGCTACTATAGGATACCCAGATAGCCAACTTACTACAGAGATATAAAGCAATTATCTTGGGTAGTCTGTGCTCACTGACTGTGTGTGTGCTCATGCTGAAAGCACGATATGCTAGCGAAAATTAGCAAGGTGGGGGGAAAGTAACATACGGTTAAGAAACCACTGACAAGTCGGCGTCTGTGACATTTAACCATTTCTCCCAGTGTTCCCGACAACCGCAAGGACCTGTGCACTTTTCTCCAAAAGCAAAGCTAGGCCCTCCATCACCGAAATTTCCTTCGGAAGGTGACCCGCCCTCTCCTTCATCTTTTACCTTGGCTTGATAGTAGCTGAGCCGCGGTCATAGGCCCACGAAGCTACGGTCTGTGCTGGTGGAGCCAGCGCGTCCGCAAAGCTGGAGCTCGGGTAGTTCCTGTCCATCATCCGGTGAAAGATTCACTTCCCCAGCAGAGCTTCGTGGAGCAGCGGACACACATCGTAGCAGCCCGGGACCCACCGACCGAGGCAAGTCCCGTCAATGCAATTTTTT
>VUQR01025576.1:0-10077 GCA_015108515.1 Hemichromis elongatus | reverse complement strand
AACGCCAACAGTTCTTTGTGTTGAGGTAGGCACTTGACATATTGAAAACGCCAGGAGTCATTCTTTGAACCTTTAAATTCAAATAACTTGCTTAAATAAGGCCAGGGGTGTCTCTCAGAATCAGAGCTGCAGGGCACAGGCTCAAGCTCAGTCGACGTTGTTGGCTCTTCGTCCATGTTTGATATTTGGTGTCCTTTTCTTCGATTTACATCAGTTCTGCTTGTATTGTTTCAAAACGCGCGCTCACTATTTTCGGCATGTGTTCTTTGACCAATCAGATCTCCGATCCGTTTCAACGTGCATTGGCCAGCAACACCAAAACGTCAGTCGACCAAAATTTTTTTATGCAAGATTCGGAAGGATGTAACGACACGCATTTTAATAATGTAGTGGAGTAAAAGTACAGATAATTGCTGAAAAATCTACTTGAGTAAAAGTATAAGTATGCATTATTTTTTTTACTTAAGTAAAGTATAGATACATAAAAAATTTACTTAAGTACAGTAACGAAGTACAAATACTTTGTTACATTCCACCACTGGGTGCGTCGTACATCCTCAGCTGGACTGTGGAGCACAAGAGGCTTCAGCTGACAGCCGAAATCACTGCAGGCCTCATTTCAGGTGACATAAAGGTGAGTATCTATACACATGCATACAGGTGGGTACTGACATTCTGGCTTGCTTTGTTGTGTTCTATAATGAGCTCAAACCCACATTTATTCTTCTCTTCCTCCTCGCTGTCCCTCAATGATCAAGTAGATACAGCCCTTTAAATTTGGCTCATCTCCCATCAGGATAACGTTTGCATATATATATATATATATATATGGGTCACAAGTGCTCATGAAATGCAAAACAGATCCTAGCCAGGTCTGTTTGTCCCCACAATGGGCGACTGCAGCTTGGTGTATCTTCATCAGATACGTGGTGTTGTGTTTGGTCAGCCGTACAGAACAACATTTTATTTCGTTGAGGACTTTCATGACATGATTAACCAGAATCTGCCTACGTTTGGAAATCTATTGGAGTGTATCCAGTAAGGCTCCCTGGAGAAGGCAGGACTGGTTTGTACTTGAAGTACAAATTCCCAGTTCATGAACACAGATGATCTCACAAAACTCTCCCAGCAAACATCCGACATTAGCTACTGACGGAGAAAGTCCTGATGGAAGTCAAATCTAACTTTTAAAAAGAAGAGCAAAAAAATCCCCTTATCTGAGGACTCTCTTTGGGAAACTGCACTGAGGCTGAGCAAGTGTCTGTACTTCCATACCGACATATTATCATTACCAGATACTGCTGATCTGTTTGCCTCTGGGCTGATGTGGGAGATGGAGGAGCAATAACTCGCTCCATCATCGTTCACAGTAAATGTCAGAGCGATCGCAGCACGGCACCTATCCTTATGCTCCCTGTGTAAAGAAAACCCAGTGATGATAAGAAAATGACTCGACAATGAGAGCTGAAAAAGGCACTATTATTTATAAGCTGTTTATTTCAAACATTTCATGACAAAAACAGATAATCGTAAATCTACTTCAGTAAAACTCACAAACGGCCCTTAAAACATCATAAAGAAGCTTAAAGAGCTCCAAGAACACAACGGCCATTTAAGTGAAATTTGCGGTTTTCATGATTTCCCAATGCTTCACCACAGCTAGCCGAGCCACAGATCAATGCTGCTTGAAATTGTTTAGTATCATATAATGTATCATATACATTAGCTGGCAAAGACATTTGACCACATAGTCATCTACAGTAAATGGTAAATGGACAGGTTCTTATATAGGGTGCTTTTACTCTACTGGAGCACTCAACGTGTCAGCTAGCAATGATAATGTTAGCCTGCTATGTTAGCACACTACCTAACACAGCTAATAATGTTTGCCAGCAATAATAATGTTGCTAGCAGCTAACAGGTGTGCTGTTTTGAACGTGTGACACTGTGAGGTTAAGTCAATACAGATTCCAGTCTCGCAGGCCTCACAACCATCAGTCGCTTGGAAAGAATGTGTAATCTTGGAGGCTCCTGGCTGTTGCTGGGTGAACTCAGTCACAGACAGGTGTATGGTGTGGCATCATAACTGCCTGGTGATCGCTTGGCCCATAACAGACCACCGATCTTCAATGTCAAACCACAGGCCACTGCAACAGTCTGCAAGCAGCCAGGCAGACTTTTGATGCAGCGCTCGCATCGAGTTTGAAGCTGGTCATCTGGTAATGTTAGTGTTTCACGGTTTCTAAGCTAACATGTAAACTTAATAGATGTTTGTATTTTTGTGGAAAAATCTGTATTTTTCATATAGAAATGAGTGCACATAATGTTAGCACTTGTTAACACTTTTTATGAAGTTAAAGTGTACTTGGCATAAAAGGCTAATACATGAAAGCAACATTGCATAGAGCACGCTTAAGTGAAAAACCTGTTAATTCCAAAGAATGATGAATAATAAAGGAACTAAAAGGATTAAGATGTTGACTGAAGCCTTAATGAATCTTATATCGGGGTAATTTGATTATTCAAGGATGTTTTTAGTTTTATGTTAGACTTTTAACACCTATAACCTATAACATGGGCCTATTTAACTAACAATTACATATTTTCTTAAAAATACTGATTAAATTATATTTTTTTTATATAGTAAATAGATTAAAGGTGGAATACTCAGCACAGGCCCCTCCCATCCATAAATTCCCCAGAGATAAACTCCTCAGGTCACTACTCTGAGTGCATGAAATCAGCTCTTTTAATCTGGTTTGGACCAAAATTCTGTAGGTGTTTATTTAACAAGCATGGCTGAATATTTCATCACATCCTCCCTCTGGAGCATTAATCCAGCTCTGAGTGGCGGTCTGCTGTTTATGGAGTCAGCTGACTATAAACAGGCTTGTCTTGTCATCTTGGCAATTCTCTTTACCTGTCACCTGTCTGTGTGTGTGTGTGCGTGTGTTTGTGTGTGAATGAGTCTCAGCAGGTGAAGCGAACCAATTACAGCAGCCGTGTGCTTGCCTGCGTCCCTCTCAGCTGTAACGGGGGAATGTGCAGTGAAAGCAGCCGTTAGTGGGAGCAAAACTCCTCTGAAGCAAAATGTTTTTGCTGATTTCAGCACCTCAGCTGTAAGCACAACAAATTGCGTATTCCCCCTCCTACGCACAGTTTCCCTGACACACACACACACACACAAACACACACACATGCACACACACACAACACACACACACACACAATGCTTCTCTATAAAAAAGTGTGCGCTGTATACAATAAGCATAATCTCATCACTTGCATTTTCCTTTCAGAATTCGGACATGTATACCGGTCAAATCAGCAGCTTTTTTTTTTCTATTTTCTGGTGATGAACAATAACTCTCCTACATCCAGCCTTCCAACAGTGCGGTCTGCACGGAGGGTGATGTGTTCTCGGTTTTAAATAAACATTATAAGATTAACAAGAAATTAACCAGCAGAGCTAAACAGAAGGAGGAAGAGTGGAAACATTAGCATTGTGCAGGGAGCACTCTGGTAGCCTCAGCTGAGCTTTGTTTGATTAATCAATTACTTAACCAGCAGAAAACTAAAAGGGAAACAGCTGATTTGCTGTTTGGGTTTTCCCTGGTAACCACTTTCCAAATTGAGAAGTGTTTCTTTGATATGTAACTCAACATGTTTGGGTCTTTGACTGGTGGGCAAAAAAGTGTGGAGAATATTTTGACTTCGGGGATTATTGGTTGGAGAGGAAACTGCATCAGTGTTTCTATTTCATGTGTTTTTATTCAGTCTTTCGTATTCTGGGTGGAAAGTTTAAACTTTATGACATTGGAGAACAGCTGCAATAAAAGAAAAAAAAATAAAAGTAAAGTAAGTAATAAAAAGTTTTATCTTTGGTTTTCTGAGAGACAGACTGTGAAAACGCAGCAAAACAACTCTAAACAACAGAAATCAGTTTGTTTTCCAGAGACTGAAGCTCGTCTGTTGCCTTGTTCCTCAGACACAGACAGCACGAGGTTGTTGGAAAAGCCTGCAGATGAAAACCGTCCCTGTGAACAAACTCAACCAAAGGAAAACGTGAAGCTGTCTGCAAACTTTTAGTGGTTCATCTTTTAACACAAAGTAGTTACAACTTTAAAACAACAAGCGAAAAACACCAAACTGGAGATGTGTTCAACGTTTAGGTTGCTGTGACACAAGTTCCAAACAAAGTTTGTCGTATCTTCATTTGATTTATGTGAATGATAACTCAGTTTTATGCATCTTAACCACAATTATTCTCATTATCTATTTAAGAAAAAAATGGGTTTACTTAGCAGGTCTGAGATAGCTCGCTCATATTCTCATGACTTGTGACTGACATGTTGTTAGCCAATCAGCAATACCAGGACTATGCTTTTGAAATTTGGAATTGAATGACTGAATTGCACATAGGTGTTGGTTGCCTGAGACCTCTCCAGGGTGAACCCTGCCTCTCGCCCTCAGGCTACGTCCACACTAACGCGCTGTCGTTTGAAAACGCATCGTTTTGTCCCCGTTTGTCCTCCCGTCCACACTGAGACGGAGTTCCTGGTCAGGGACAACGGAGCGTTTTGGAAACACTCTCGAAAACACATACATCTGTAAACGCAGCGTTTGGGTGATGGATATTTGAGTGACTGAGAGCATGAAGTCAGCAGCAACATGTTTCCAGAGGTGAAGGCAGAAAACAGTTTCCCCATACATTTTATAGAATCAGAAGTTTTTTTGCAGCAAGTTATTCTGACCTTGTGGCCTTCAGATTGGACGCACTTAAAGACACCACTGCGCTGGCTTTATTTCCTTCTCTTTCACCAGGCAGTAACATCCATCTCCGGATGCCTATCTGAATGCATGGGAAACATCACACTGTCACACACTGACACTAAAGAACCAATCAGCAGCTGAAACTGCAAACATGAGCAGTTCCTGTTACCTCTTACTGATGTTTAGTATTTTAGAGCAGTTCCATCTTTATGGTGAAAGGTCTCTCTACTCGTTATCATAGTAAAAGAAAGACTAATGCACCTATTTATTTCATTTGTCACCTCTCTCTCAACCACTTGCTGAACAGTATGGAGGAATAGTGGCTCAAGTCAGATCCTCCTACACACAGGAAGTGACTGGCAGCAACATGGCAGCCAGAGACGACTGACCGTCACGTCAGTTCAGTTCAGTGTTAGTTATGTGGCGCCAAATCACAACAAGAGTCACTTCAGTGTGTTTAATATTGTAAGGTAAACAATCACACAACCCCCTTTGACCAGGCACTCTGGTGACAGCGGGAAGGAAAACTGTCCCTCCTCCCTAACCTGGACTTGGCATTCCACCTTTTTCCCATTTATAAGCAGATTGTGCCACAGATTTACAGATTTACAGATTCGGAGGGTTTAATTCTCAGCACTTTTACTTTGCATGTTTCTATAAACTGCTTCAGTGTAAGCTGGAGGTTTTGCAAAAAAACGAGAGAAGCGATCCCGTGGTCACCAAATACAACACCCTGCAGATGGCTGTTCTTCTTCTTCTCATGTCTATAAAAGTTATGAAAAGAATCGATGACAAAAGGCAGTTCGGAGGGAGACCAGAGTTCATCATGAGGGAGTGTTACTGTGGACGGTCCCCCCGTGTGCTGATGACGTATGAGAGAAAGATGTGGAGTAACACGTCTGTAGACAGCTATAATCAGTTGGCTGATTATTGGAACGTGTGCTGTTTATAACCTACAGAGATGTAGACTATTGTTTTGGGTTTTTGGCTGACCCTGTGGGATACAAACACTCTTCCCCCACCTTTAATCTGATTCCCTCTCCTCCTTTCTTTCACCCTCTCTGCCTCCCAGAGATGGCGAGGTAAAACCAAAGAAAAAGAGGGGGAGGAAAGCGAGGGGGCGGGAGGCAGAGAAGCCATTTTATAACTGAGTGACCTGGAAATGTCAGAGATGAGGAGCGAGAGCTTCTACAAGACACACACACACTTTTTCCCTCGCTCCCACACACACTCGTACAAATTTAGACTCTTACACACTTTCTTTCTTTCAGACACACTTTTCGGGATGAGACGGCCCCGCAGGTGGTTCTTCTTCTCCTGTAAAAGGACTTTTGCCTTTGAAGCAACTGAATCCAAATCAAAAGGGAGCTGCGCAGGAAAGTTGTATTACATCAGATATGAGACGTGTTTGTACGCCGGCGGCCCCACATGGTGACTGGAGGTAACTGCTGGCCCCTTGAGAGTGTCGCTACCATATACATTATAAAAACAGACGTATCCACGGTGACGCCCCCCACTGGTTTGTGAAGTCTTGCTATGGAGCCTCTAGATAAGTGTTTGTGCCATCACCATTTTGGTTTGTTGAAACTGGATGTGACAGCATTTACAGAGGTCAGCGCAGAGGTGCTGTTTCAATAGGACTACGAGTGTCATTGCAACCACATGTGTCACCCCACTACTGAAGTTCAAACGAATCATCAGAATGGGAGGAAAGTTGATTTAAGTAACTTTGAACGTGGCATGATTGCTGTTGGGCTGGTCAGAGAACTTCAGAGACTGTTGGTCTGCTGGGGTTTTCCCACACAACCATCCTCAGTGGTTACAAAGAGTTTGGAGACACTTATTTGAGTTGCAGTTTTGAAAAAGGCGTTTAGATCCATAATGATGAAGCAATGATGAAGTGTCACCACTGAATGCTTAGCTTTATGCTAATGCTGCAGATTGTGTTAATGCCTGAAAAACAACAGCACTGGCAGAGCGTGTAACAGATGAACCTCCCAAACACAATGAATGATGACTCACCACAAAGCCTGCTAAAGAACCAACACCTACACATCACGCTGTGCTCAACAGAAGCTGTTCGTCATACACGGGGCAACACTTTTTGGCATTCTAAACCATCAATCTGACACCAAGACTCCAGTACCAACTGCAAGAAAGGGATCAAGAATATTACCTACAAAACAGCTGGAAAAAATCTTCGTCTCCAAGAACATTAAAGGTGATGTGCACTGAGGGGTCCCTGTGATGATCTGAATGGGATAGATAACACTGACTTCCTTCATATAAGTTGATGGTGTAAATCCAAAATGAAACCACAACAATTACGAGGTCTTTGACGTCTGACCTGTGTAGGGTTTTTTTTAACTATTGCCACAATTATGTGCTTTTTCTCGTGACGCACATTGGTTGGTTTAGGCAGGTGGAGTGAATCAGAAGCACAGAGGGGCTGTGGAAGTAACAGGTCATCTGCATTTTGCCATTTAATTTCCTCATTTTATATACAGAATTCTCACCTTTAATCTTACATTATACAGAGTTACTCATGTAAAGGAGGGAACTAAATATAGCCTTACACTTTACTTTTGTGCACTTTTCAAAATGTCTGGTTTTGTGATGCAACTCTACAACTCAGTCTCTTGGGGAGTAAAGCATTTTCTACAGGTAACTGGTGCACAGCTGCTACACATAAACGTGATCATTTCTAAACGCTGCTTTTGGCCCTGATTTTGATGACCTGACAGCTGAGCTGTGCAGTATAGATGATCCATGAAGTTTGCACTTGAAATTGTTGAACTAAATACTTGTGTGTGATCAGTTTTCTGCACAGCGATGCAACGTGGCACACATACAACCAGGACACCAAAACTGCTTGTTTTAGCTGACAGCTTAAAACTCCACAAGGTGACTGCTGGCTGTAAACAGCAACCCCGGCACAGGAGGAAGAGTGGATCAGAAGGTCAGCAGTCCAATTACTGGTGACTTCACTCTATATGCTGCAGTATCCTTGCCACTAATGCATCTATTGGAGTGTGTGCAAATATGAGACAAAGTACTTGTCTGACATCTGCACTATATGTTCATCACATGTGCATCGACCCATTTACCATTTGAGAGGCTCACAGTAGAGCTGGGACTCCTTTCACATCAAAGGAGGAAGTGTGTAAATAGCATCAGACTAGGATGTTCTATATGGGGAGAAGATAAAGCCCTGGGGTGACCCAGCTTCAGTGTCCACCAACATGAGCTGGATAAAGTGTCCGTGGGGAGGGAAGCCCCCACGTGTCTGTTTAAACCTAAACCTGGACCAGCAGAGAACGGAGAGATGGATACGTCACAGTGAGTCAGTACTTAATGTTTCTCTACAAGTGACTGCACGTTCACATTATCTCAAAGGAAGCTGCCCAATAAATGCAGAGTGAAAGATGCATTCAATAGACTTTATTTCTTCTGATCTCTGCTTAAAACATAATATCTACAGCCGATTAAAATCGGCCTTAAGGCGGAATGATTAATCATAACAAAGCAGTCGCTGCATTATTTTTCTGAGTAAACACACTCTCCACACATGATTGTGACAGCATGCCCACTCCTGTTATTTTCCTTCATATCAAACTGTTGCCCTCGTTATAAACCCTTTGGAGTTTTACTGTCTTGTGTTTATTTTTCTCATCTTAATCCTCTTTATGTCTTTGTGAAGCCGCTGAGCTCAGTTATTTTTTTGCACACATTACTCACTTTTCCCATTGTCCTCCTCCTCGCTGATTTGGGAAATTTGTCAGGGGAAGTTTTTGTTTTTTTCCGACTGGAATATTTTTGGAAACACTGCAGGGTTCATGCTTACAGTTCAACCGTCCATCCAGTCTGTTATCCATCAATCTGGAGAGCCAGCAGGGCTCCATCCATCATCCTCACATACAGCATCCAACATTCCACTCGTCCATCCATCCATTCTGACAGCACACAGGCAGGCCACGTGTTTATTCATCTATCCTTCAATCCATTAATCAAGTTACACAGTCAAAATTATTGAGGGTATGCAACGATTCACCCAGCGATTAATCAGTTTTCCTACTTCACAGCGTGATATCTTGACAAAAGATTAAATGTCCACAATGAAAAAATCGACCGAGGGGTGTATACATTTTAATGTTGCCGTTCTTGCTAGTCACCACTAAAAATATTAGTTGGTTAAAGGAATTCTTCATATTTTATCAACATAAAATTCCAGTTTCATGTTAGTTTAAACATGTTGTGTTGCTACACTGTAAAACCTGATAAGTTAAGTTAACTCAAATGATTTGGGGAAACCGATTGCACCAATTGATTCAAGTTTTATAACTTAAACAGTTTTGGGTTATTTAAGTACTTTATTAGAGTCCCGAGAACCCAAAGCAAATATGATAATGTAACTCAAATGCATTATGTTTATTTACTCATTGTATTTAGTATGTTTTAACTTAAACCATTAAATTTGTTGTACTAAGATGCTGTATTTATTCAAACTTATTTAAAGTGCTACATGTTCATATTCAAATTAAGTTAAATTAACTTAAATAGTTGTATTTAAACAACTTAATCCAATTGGGGAAACCAATTGCACCAAATGGTTCAAGTACTATTAACACAAAACCAAGCTACAATTATTCTTTCCATTCAGTTTTTATTAACTTTAACTGCAGAAAAAATACAGAATGAATACAACCATACTTTCAGTCATAAACTACATTTATTTAAACATTATCAAATAACAATTAATTAGGCATTTTAAAACTTGCGCTTTTAGGGAATTTTGAATGTTTTTTGTAGCATTTTGAAAATCGATTAAATGTACAAAACACAAATTTAGTAATGTAGACCTTATACATAGGTGTACATCATAAAAAACAATAGTGTAGAGGCAATTAGAGCCATAACAATCACAATTTTAAGTAACATTTAGTATAATAATGAAATCACATGCACTACAGCAATGCAACTATAGAAAACAGCAGAACTAAGGATGTCACTAACAAAAAATATTCTCAAAGGTATTTGTGGCTTCTCAACAGTTTTCCCCAGACCTCGAATCAAGTGAACTGGCACTCATCACACAATTAAAAAATAAAGCTTGAAAGTATACTGTACATATTGACTAATTATCAGTTATCTCCCAAAAGATTTCCATGTAACTAAAATATATTCTTAGAAATAAGCTTAAGATTACACACTATGTGAAGATTTTTTTCAATCACAAATAAAACGTCAAATATGGATTGTCTCCTTATTCTTAACTTTCTCCACATTGCTTTTTTAGAAAACTAA
>VUQR01025575.1:1651-22613 GCA_015108515.1 Hemichromis elongatus | reverse complement strand
TACATGCCCAAAAGTCACTGTGGTGTGGATAAGACACGGGGAGTCCACAGATCCAGTTTTTGAGCCATTTTATTGAATGTGGCGGCAGCTCACAGACTGCCAGCTGCGCATACACCGCCTCCCCCAAACCCCGATTCCCCGTGTTTAACATGGTGGGCGTGATTGCGCACGTCGTGCAGGTGCGTCCGCACGGCACCACAGACCACGCCCCACCGCAGTTACTTATCCAGGTGGATGACTTAAACATTCACCCCACTCAGAGTTGTTGTAAAGCTTTTTACTGACGTAAGGTTAAAATGGAGGGGTTATGTGGATTGACTCTCTTTTGAAATTAGCCTCAAATGGCTCATAGTGAAACTGCAGTTGTTGCCAATTATGTGTTGGCTTTGTTTCCAGAAGTTCACCCTTGCAGCCACTTAACCACAGTGTGTTTGATTGAGTAGCTGGCATGGTGTAAATGTATGAAATCAAATTGATAACATGGCATATTTACACAAAATATCCTGTCAGAGGAAGGTAGTGATAAGGATTACTAAAAGGCATTGACGAAAAGGGTTTTGTAGACTTTCATTCACGAACAGTTTGATTCCTTTCAGTGTAACTCTCAGGATGCAGGAGCGTTTTTATTATTTCAGCATAATATTGACATTCAAAGGGAGGGATAGAGAGAGAGAAAAAAATAGCTGCGGCTTGGCAATGTCAGCTGCAATAATGTTGATGTCACTGTTGGAGCGCTGGAGGGAATCTGGCTTTGTAGGCGCCCAGGTGCTCGTCAACTTACATGGGGATTTTGGGGAGACTGTAGACATGAACTCAGACCAAACCAACTTCTGACTGCATGCTGTTGGTGGTCCTGTAATCCCAGAAAACAAAGGCAAGCAAGCTGCAGGAAGGCATATTTCAGGTCAAGACTGATGTGGTCAAAGATACAGACTCTAGGTATAACCCTCTGGTATTTTCTGACCAAAAATAAAAATGGTACCACGCCCAAAGAAAAGTAAGTGCCAACCAACAATATCAAAGACGTACAAAGCAACTTATCTGCTGCATCCACCTGATGACACACGGGAAAAAGCTAGCGTGCTCCTCTCTATTCTGTTCCCAAGGGTGAGCCGTTTAATTTGAAGTTCAAGCTAAAAGTCGATTCTTTCGTTTTGTGTCAGAGAATTTAGCTTCAGGCTGAGTTATGTAAAAAGCAAGAGAAACACTAAAGAACGGGAATCTTGCCCTTTCTAAATTTGCTATTTTAACAAAAAAAAAAAAAAATCATACTGAGAGAGAGAAGTGTTGCACGATAGCCTGGGGGGTTGGCGCTGACCTGCAGATAAGAGTTAAACTGTGGAGTTTTGTAGCACATTATTCCCCATCTGCTCTGTCCAGTACCACAGGCAGAAAATGTAATTGTGACTCTTATGCTTTGTAACGCATGATTCAGAATAAAACAAGATTTGCCAAAATATATTTGTGAATAGCTCATGGTGTTCACAATTGCATTGTCCAATCAAATGCAATGAATTATAGACAGTTGTTTTACATACCACACTCTGAATTCCTGGTTGTTCGTTGTTTACATGTGTGTGCATTTTAATAGAGTCGTTGAATCGACCCAACCAATCATCCATCCCTCCATCCTACCTATTTCCCATCCACCCACCCAGCCATTCCCACCCTACACTGAAGCATTCCAAGACCAGCCAAAAATGTAATCTCCCCAGTGAACATGACCAAAAATACCTCACCTAGGAGGGTCCAGGGTGGCATCCTGGTCAGATGCTTGAACCTCTAATGGCCAAATCCTCACCCTCATATTTGCTAGTAAGTCATGATTTCTTTTTTATTGCTCTTCATTTTGTCATAAGAAGATGAAAAAAAATAGTCTGAAGAAAGATAAAACACAAATGTTTATGATGAGTAAGGCAATAAAAGTGTGTTTTAAAGATGCCTGAAAGTGTATTTCAGTGGGGTGATGATAACCTGTGATGTGTAACCCTCCAGGTCTCATTCCTGGCCTCTGAAAAACATCTGCAGAATAGTCAGTGATATATAACAACCGCACACATAATTAACTGTGATAACTTTGTAGTCAGCTCTGTCTGACATGTTAAGCATGTACTTGTGTCTAGTTACTTCTAAAAGGTGTGCTAGAACAGGTTATGTCTTTTTAAAATGCATTTTTTGCCCAGTTTTGGAGGAATAACAGACAAAATATGTAGGGAAATGGAGAAGTGAGTGGTATAATTACATTCAGTGGTGCTAGTTTCAGTCATTATGCAAATCTACTGTTGGGTAAACCTGCAGTCAGCTGAGACTACAGAAGTCACTTGGATGAGGGACGAAACATTTCTCCCACTGAAAACGCTACGTCCAGATGAACAGAATCAACTTTTGGGGATTTACTTTACTGGACTATTGAGCATGCATCAAGATGGTATAGTTACATATATTTCAGTAATGAAGAGCATCACCTTGATTCTTTCAAAGCTCATGGTTTGAGGTAAAATACATCCTTTCACAACATATAACATCACAGGAAACACTAGGTTGGGTACAGGGTGCACTGAAATCTGACCAAATACTGTGAGTGAAAACGCTTTATCACAGAAGTTAATTATGGCCATGTTTTATGTATTGTGTTACAGACCTTCCGGCATTTTAGCATGCACAATACGAATGCAATGGCACACCCATATTGAACAGAGCCATAATTAATGTTGATAATACCTGTGTTTACCCTGCAACAGCACCGTTATCTGCATGCAAGTGAAACACTTTCTGTCGGGCTGCATGACAGCAAACCAGACGAGGCTCTGCTGGAAAAAACGGATGAAGCCTACCTGTGGTAATGGCTGCCAATCAACCTCTGCAATCACTTTAGCCAATCCAGTAGCACTGCCAGCAAACTATCAGGCACAGACACACACACACACACACACATATAAAGCACCATTACAGACACTGCTGTAAAAAGCAAAATAAACAACTATAATGTAGAAAACTATAATGGTTTGATTTATTACATTATAGACTCATAAAAACTACAATATTAAAAATATCTATTGTGCCAAAACATAAAAAATACAAAAAAATAAAAGTGTTGAGTGGGCAATGTCCCGATTGGATTCATACATATGGAACAGAATTTCCATGCATACAAATTGTGTTCTTCCCTCAGGGAACAAAAAGAGTTCAGGGTAGTGCCGTAGATATAGGAAATCAATACAAGTAAGACATCGCCTCATGCTGATGCCTTGGAAAGGTCTCTATTTACATAATATAAAGGACTGTATGGTTCTTGATATAAATCTTATCTTGTGATTTTCTGCCTGATACTTGACATTTTTTTTTTGTATCTATTAAGTAATGGGGATTAAAGATAACAGATGGGCTTTAAGAAAATGAAAAGACAGCAGCATTTTGATCATTTTTTTTTTAAATAGAAAGTAAAAAAAACCCCAACTCTTTATGAAATTGGATCAAGATTGTTGTAGATGACTATGACAAGTTAGTTACTTAGCCATTTCACTTGATACTATCCAAGGACTCACTGTGTAAATAACAGTGTCTCATTTTGGATATTACATATCAGTGTAGCACGCTATATGTGCTGGAGTAGTGTTCATGAACTTTATATAGAAGATGAACATATGAAGCCTCAGTGATAGCATTTTGGCTGCCGCCATATTAGTTTTTCTAGCTAAAGAATATACCATATTTGGATGGGACAGTCATACACTATGTCACCAGCTAATGCTAGGAAGCTTATTCAGGAAGCTGCAGAGATACGATTTGTCAGCTAATTCCATTAAAAATGGTCCAAAATGCTAAAGCTACACAAACATAGTAGAAAAGTCCCCTTCAGTGTGAGCTAGGAAGTGTTGGTCAAGTTACTTGAAAAAAGTAATGAGTAACTAATTACTGATTACTTCCCCCCAAAAGTAATCCTGTTACTTTACTGATTACTTATTTTCAAAAGTAATTAGTTACTTTGTTACTGCGTTACTTAGTTTTTAAAAACATGATTTACAACCTGAATAGGTAACAAAGCAAAAGATCTTTCAGCCCAATTCTGCTTTTTCTACATAATCCATCATAAAAAATGTAATCAAATGAAAAAGCCTCTTTTAAAAACTTGTTTAATTAGTTTTAATCTTTTAACTTTATGCATCAAGCAAAAAAAAAAAAAAAAATTATATGCAACTTTCCCTGACTGGAAAAAATTTGTTTAAAAATTTAAACTTATTTTCTGCATATTCCAGCATATAAAATAAAATTGTTTTTTGTCTTTACACTCACTCTTTCAAATAGATGCAAGTAAAACACAGCAGAAAATAAATAAAATCAAATACTCAGCGGTCCTGTTGCTCAATATCACCTGTATAGCAGGAGTGGGGCAGGCAGAGGTTTGCCCTGTGCAGGTGTGCCGCAGCGGTCATGTCAGTGGAAGGATCCGGGAGTTTCTCTGTGAGTTTCACATTCCCATGGCAGCATATTCGGTGCTTGCTTTACACGCTGCACCGTCGTACTCCGGCACTCGATATATTATCCGTTTTTGATCTGCACACAGCTGTTGCCACGAACGTCGCTCTCGCTTACGTCATTTTCATGAGACACTCTTGCAAATAAAAGCTCGGTTTAGTAACGTAGTAACGCAGCGTGCTTACGGCTAAGTAACGGTAATCTAATTACCTTTTTTGCAATAGTAATCCCTTACTTTACCCATTACTTGAAAAAGTAATCGGATCACTAACGTGTTACTGCCCATCTCTGGTGCTAGGTGACACTAGCAGACACTAATCACTCACACCTTGCTGTGTTGGGACACAGTGACTCTAGTATCCAGTTTAAATGTCGCAAAGTTGTTCTTTTTATACCTGGCCGTAAATTGCGCATTTTAGAGCTGTAAAGTTGGGCATTTAAAATGGGAACGTATGGGGTTGGACTGGCAAGGCAGTGCAGAGGTAAATATAACCTCACACCTAGTGTCACAGAATGGCCAGAGGTCAAGTACTGGAACTGAACCTAAGCACAGAGAACCCAGTGCGGAGGCAGAGAAAAGGTTTTAACAATGTTTATTTACAACACAAGGATTATGTTTGCAGCAATGAATAATCCCGGGCTTGGTAGGCGGGAAGTGAGGACTTGGCTCGGGAGGGGGAGACAGGACCACTGAGGTAACTGGAGCTGGACTGGTAAGTAGGAACTAACTGGGAAGAGAGAAAAGTGGAGTTAGAGGGCTAGCCAGTAAGGTGTCCCACAATGGCTGACCTGAATTCCGTTGGTTCGCGATGGTGAGATGGCAGGAGGGCAGGCAGGTGAGAAACGAGGAGATCTCTGGAGAGCAAGGAGGTGAACCAAAATCCAAAAGATTGGCTAGTTCATAGCCGTGGTGTAACCGGGAACAGCTGGAGCACAAGATATCAAGGTAAGTATCACGTTTGAGAGAGACAACATGAAACACGAGGCCCGGTTACCAACTTAGAGTTGTTAACGAACAGGCGAGGAAGAAGTGTCAGTAAGGAGTTTAAATCTCCAGCCTAATTGCCTCAATCAGCTCCAGGTGAGAGATCGTCTCCACCTAGAAGATCTTGGGTTTGTATTGGATGACTGATAAGGGCCTCTGCATTGAGTTTGCATGCTCTCCATGTGCCTCTGTTGGTTCTCTCCAGATGCTCCCACACTCCAAAATCATGCATGTTAGATTAACTGGTGATTTTAAATTGGTTGCAGGTATGTCTGCATAAGTAACATGTGGGATACTTCACCACCAATACCACCAATCCCTTTTAAGAAACTGGATAGAATGGTTTCTGGAGCCATCAGGAAAACTGCATTTTCAGGCACATATGTGTAGGTTTTGTTTTTCAGGCCTGTCTCAGTTTTAAACATTTTAAATATTTTCAGGTAAATGTGCAAAATAGCAAATGCAAGTAAGGAAGGTTAACCCATCTACTGTTATTTAATATCATGCATACACATAAATTATGTAAAAAATTCAGTTTTTCTTTAGTAAATAATGATTAACTTACACTGGTGTTCATGTGTTCATGTTTCTTTATTTGCTGTGATGCAGCAAACAAATAATTTGCAAAACGTCAGATGTTTCTAAGTGTGGCTTGGCCTCAGATTGAAAGGCCAGCGCAAATATGGCGTGACCTAAGGGATTTATGCAATGATGAGAAAGTCTTTTCAATATTTGCCATCGACAATCATATTTGTGGCAGGAAGCGAGAGCGTACTTGTTATTCAAAGGAAGTACAATATTGGACACAGATGTAAAGCAGTCCTGCATGTGCCTGCCAAGTCCAACACTCAGCATGACACTAAAAGCAACAAAAGAGTCTTATTTTATTTACATAGTGTCGTGTGGTGTGGCAAAATGTTTGTGATGTCAAGAAGCTCACTCGTGACTCTTTTTTCATTTCATAGCAAATCAAAGCCAAAGAAATCTGATTTTGATTGAAAAAAAAAGGTGTATTATTTTCCAAGGACAAACTCTTCACAACAAATTCTGCATGAGTAATTTATGATCAATTATTGCAAAGGAGGTCATATTTCTGTGAAACTTAAATAAATGTCCTTCTTTTAAAGCCTTTGTGGGTTTGGATGGCAGCCTTACATCTGGATATCATTTTAAACTATTGAATATATTCATTTTTGAGTTCAAGAGATGTGTTTTAAACCCAGTTCACATGCTCAGCAAACATTACTTGAAGCACCAAAGACTGAATAAGTGGAATGTGCGTGCTTTGATTAA
The DNA here is from genome assembly GCA_015108515.1 of Hemichromis elongatus. Taxonomy (NCBI): domain Eukaryota; kingdom Metazoa; phylum Chordata; class Actinopteri; order Cichliformes; family Cichlidae; genus Hemichromis; species Hemichromis elongatus. The sequence goes on along the minus strand of VUQR01025575.1, from coordinate 15,859 downwards.
CACTGTAAGTAACGAAACCATGGAATTGGACATTTGTACACTGCAAATGAATGTGAAGACAGGTACAGATACACACTTGTAGGTTCCATCAAAACATCTCGAGCCTGCTGAAGGATGAAATCTACAAGATCATGAAGGTGTCCTGGAGTTTCTGGCACAGAGATCGGTTCAAGCATTCCCCAACATAATGCCAACACTGTTGCATTCAACACAGGTGATTCAAGCACAACATATTTCATGAAGTTTGCACTGATCCACTTACCTGGTCATGATTTGTCCTTTCCAAAAGGCAGCAATCCATGCCAATCTCAAGTATACTGCAACAGACACAAGCATGCAATTATAACCTTAGAGAAAAAAAAAACCTAAAATATTTTTACTCTCCATCCATTCAGTTAACCGAACATGCATGCCATTGGATTGTTAAGGAACCAGGTCAAATAAGGGAGACAATTTTAAGAACTGTTTTGACCTTACAGGACCAACTGTAACTTAAAATTCAACTGCAAAATTGGTCTGCTGAACACTGGCTACTAAAAGCCTCTGACTTAATCTAATAGATTAAAATAGCTTTAATATGCTGATGAGACACTGTTTTCCTCCTAAGTCATTATAAAATCATCAGCTAAATTTGCTCCTGATCACTGTGAAGGGCAGTTGTGCAGTTCTCCCGGCTGGCCCAAGGCTACATGTATCGTTTGGTTTTGCTCTCGCTCTCTCTCTCTCTCTCCTTCTCTGCCTGGGCGGAGCTCACTGTGGGCTCCCGCCCTTGGCCCACACACCTGTCAGCAATCAGCTGTCATCTCCTGGGAGCACTATATGAGGCTGGAACACAGATCTTCTCGTCGCTGGATGATTGTACTACCCACATTAGTGTTTCTCCCTGGCTTCGTGAAACTAAACCTTTTGTGACTTGTGATTCATGACCTGAGATTAGTGAGCGATCTTCCTTTTCCCTCTGCCCCAGACCTTCCTCCTCCCCGGACCTGTGCCTTCCCCGCTGTGTGTGAACGTGTGTGAGTTGGACAGAAGACGTGAGCGTGAATGAGAGAGCCTTCCCTGTTTTTCCCTGGATTTGGATTCCCTTCACTGTATATATTGAACACTGGTGCTGTAAATAAACTGTATTCGGAGACCGCTAACCGCTCTGCGTTTGAGTCCTTCTACCAGATTGTGACAATTTGGGGCGCTGTAATCAAGGCTTGTTCTTTAGTTATTGGACTAACAAACCCTGAAGACAAGCAAATGGTATTTTTTTTTGTTAAGTAAATGTTTCTTATTAGTTTCTCATTTTGATATTTTTTTGTGCAAGTTTAGCATTAGGCAGAACTATTGCAACTATCCCATGTTTACAGGCTGCCAACACCAGCCAGATAACAGCACACTAGACCTTTTCAAGGCTTCATCTGGGCACCAATTCAAACCAGTGGGTAATGCCATCACCTACTACATCCATCTTTACTTGCATCCTGTGGTTTTGACTCATTGGTGTATGACTCAGCATAATGTATAATATAGCTCAGCATATGACCTCAGTCTAGACAGAACTATTGATGGGGAAAAACCAACGAATAATGGAACTAAAACTACAGGGACATCCAGAAGATCATAGTGGTAATGGAAAACTTGCACAAGAGTAGGTCTAAAACACTTTATTAAAAGATAACAGTTGTTTTAAAAATGTCATCCAAAATCTGATTGATTCATGGAATGAAAGCATGAAGAAACATGTCAGCGTTGCTGTGATGAAGGAAGTGAAATCAGAAAGAAGTATATAGAAAAAACCTCAGAGAAATAACTGTTATTCACGGTTTCTCTGACAAGCGAGTAATGTTTTATCAGGACTGAAAGTTCAAGTGTCACCACATTATTAATCCACAGGCGTAAAGCGAGAGGTGTGTGGTATTTCCATTAAAATCGGTAAATTTTAAAACTTTACTTTTCATTTTCCTCATCATCGAAACATCGAATTATGCTTAGTTCGCCAGCAGGAAAAGTTTGGCTCTATCATCACTTTCAATCAAAGGCTGACAGATAATCTGGAGAGTCTGTCAAACTTCAGAACATCGTCAAGGGCTGTCGGCCTGCTCAACTGATGACTGACTGTGTTGCAGCAGCTGCCCTAAATATTAACCAGCGTCTGAGTAAAAGCAACTATTTTGACTGATATTACTTCAGCATGTCAAATAGTTTAAATGATAGCTGCCTTTTATCACAGGTGGAGCTGAACTACATTAAATATAACTGAACATAAATTGTCAAACTCATCCACAGTAAAAACAGTAAAATGATTTATTATAATTAAATGTAGTTTACCGCCTTATAGAGTGTTCATTCAGTTAGATACATTGAATATATTTAAATAAACTGTGCTGTTCACCACAAGAGAGAAAACATAAAAGAGTAGAGGAAACTTTATGGCAAAATCAAAAGCTTTGAAGAGAACTGCCTCAAAATACAGAAAGTCTTTGAGGCAGAGAGGAGCAAGGGAACCAGGCTATCGGAGCAGGACAAAGACATCTTAAGTAGAGAAGTGAAAGAAAAGCAGTAAGTACAGGAGCCTGTTACAAGCTCTGATTTATTGTTTAGGCCTCTCAATTTGTCACTCATCACATCAAAACCTAACTAAAAACAGTGTCACGATGCATCATGTAAACCATATCTGTAGGTAGGATATTATTCAAAGCACTGCTGTGTCAAAAAGATTGTGTTTTGATTGCAGTGAATGGATGATGTAGTGCAGCAAGCTGGAAAAGTAATTAGTCTCAAAATACTTCATCAGTACAAATGTGTTCATTCAGGATGAGAAGATCCCTGCACAGGAGGGCCTCTTTGAGTCTGACTGTTTGGCTTAAAACAAACAAAGAAATGGTCCCAAATGACAGAGAGGACCCAAACGCACAGGACACTGGAAGCAGAGCTTTCAACTATACTAAGTGAAAGACCAAAAATAAAAAGTTCACAAAAGAGTCCAAAAATATATCATGAACAATAAAGAAAGCAGATCCAAAGCTCAGAGAGACCGAATAACTACACAGATGTCTAAAGGGAAGACTGGGTATTTATATACACAATGAAGCAGCGGTAGCGAAGGAAACTGGGTGACGAGGGACAGATGAGACTAATCAGGGGTAATGAGAGAAAGGAAGTAAAACTCAGCATGAAGTACAAGAGACAAAGGACTACCAAAATAATACAGGAAGTGACTAAATATAGATACAAAGGCTGTAACACACTAAAATGAAACTTATAGCAGACTATGGGGGGAAAGTAAAAACAACAGAAGCAACTATGAACTATGAAACCCTAACATGAACTGAAACGGAAACCAATATATGAGATATAAAGAAGAAATGTAAATATGAAGAGTAACAATAACCAATGAGAAACCAAATGAAACATTAAAAAACACGACTTCTGGGTCAGAACACAAGACCACGACAGAAGTTTGAGTTTGAGTGCTATAGTCAGCTAATGAGACCATTATTAGACTGCAGACCAACTATACAAAGTCAGGACAATTCTGAAGACACTCATGAGAGAATGTAACCTTGTTCTTACACTCTGTTAAAGCCTGTTCCCACTGAACATATCATTTTATGGCATAAAATCAAGTGCTAATTCAAAAACTACTACAGCCAGTGGGGCTGTTCACATTGAACATACATATTTCCAAAGTTAGAGAATCAAAATCTGCTTTTCTTGGAAGGGAGTTCTTGGAGTCAATTGAATATTGAATTGAATAATCTCTTGGAAAAACATCAGTGGCTCTGCAATGAATCTAAATGCACTAAATCCACTATACTGTAGCGTGATCTGTGAAACAAAAGCAACTGGGAAGAGAAGGCCTTCCAGTAGGATCCATCCGTCCGTCCGTCCGTCCGTCCATCCATCCATCTTATGCTGTTTATTTGAGTCAAGGTTGTTGAGATAGCATTCACCCAAATTATATTCTCTCTAACCGCATCACCCAGCTTTTCCAGGAGGACAAAGTAATGCCACAGGGCCTACTCCCAACGCAAGATGCCCTCTAGGCACTAAGTAGGAATCTTAGTCAGCGTACACCACCTCAACTGGCAAGTCTAATTTCCTTCAAGGTGACTGAAAGCACTGACTCTGAGGCCTAGCCCAGCCATTCTTTGAAAGACGCTCCACCTCTTGTATCTATAATTTAACTATTTAAATCGGTCATGAGCCGAGGTTCTCACAAATACTGGACCCAATAGCATACTCAACGCAAACTTGGCAGGGAACTATATACAAAGTTTATTTCTTTAATGAGAAAACAATCGCAAATTATGAAAGTGAAAGTTAAACTCGGGCCAGAGGGGAATGGGGGCAAATAGGGAGGTGAGTGCTCTGAGTAGCTGTGATCAGGACAGTGGGAAAACTACAACAGAAAACAATTACTTAACTGTGGGGAAGCAGAGGTGAGAGGACAAAACAGGATAATGATGCTGCGGGCTTACTGTCAGAGCCAGAGTATGGAGCTCAGTGAGGAAAAAAACGTCTGTGGGAGTATGGAGCTCAGAGAGGAAAAAACGTCTGTGGGAGTATCTACAGGGATGAAGTAACAAAGAGTGTTATCAAGCGTACAGGGCAGGCAGGAGGATAGGCAGGTAGTATTTCCAGCGAGCAGGATGGAGACCTGGGCACAAGGGAGCAGAATTAAACACAAGCCAAAAACCTAAATGGGTGAGAGCACAGGCGAGTCTTAGGTCCCACTAAGAGGGACTGAACGGAGCAGCAGACAGTACTAGCTGAAGTAGCCCTCCTGTGATTGCCTCTGGATGGGATTCAGGTGCGACGTTGGCCCCACTGGAGGACGTAGCCGAAGAGCCATCGCGAAACACTCCCCGCATGATTGCTCCCACAGATCATGACAAACTCCCTACACAAAGCTTGCAACCACAGGTGGAAATAGGAACGCAAATTGCACATCGAGAGCTTTGCTTTCACAATCAGATCACTCCTCACTACAACAGACCACTGCAGCAGCTGCATAGTTGCTGATGCTGCAACAATCCACGTGTCAGTCTCATGCTCCACTCTCCCCTCACTCATGAGCAAAACCAAAAGATACTTAAACTGCTCCACTCTAGGGCAGTAACTTGCTCCTGACCCAGAGTGGACTCCCCAGCCTTTTCCAGCGGAGAACCATGACCTCCGACTTTGAGGTGTTAATCTTCCCAGCTGCTTCTGACTCAGCCACAAACTCCCCCCAGTGTGAGCTGGAGGTCAGCACTTGATGAAACCAACAAAATCACATCATTCACAAAAAAACTGATGAAATTCTGAGACCACAGAACCCAACATAGTCAACCAGACACTTACATATGATCAAATCATTACCATTTCTATAACTTTCAGTATCTGCACATAAAATGATCAAGACTTACAAAAACTGAGTGATGAATTAAAATTTTAGCATGCTATTTGAATAAAGGATACATTTTGGCACTTAATATTTTTAATGTGTTTTTTCTCTTTTTAATTTGAGATGTGATATAATGTGATGTCTGTGGTATAATAGGATATATAACTGATCACATACTGTGCATGTGTAATAATGTGTAAATTATACTGAGTAAAACTCCTGTATAATGTGGCCCCAGGAAATAACTTTCAGACAGATTACCTCTAATAATTCAGTGCCTGATTCATTAAATATATGAGACAAGTCAAATAATTTCCATCTTTAAAGCTTTTGCTCAGTCACGTTCTTCGAAATTAGGGAAATGACATGCATCAGGCCTTTGTGTTCATGGGTTAATGACATGCATTATCCCAGACGCTGCTAATCTGAATCAGATGAATCCCATTACACATGTTGGAGGTGTAACTTTGGTCATGTGTCATCTGTCTGTAGTCAGGCATTTATTATTGAATTTTAACTGAAACCAGTGGACCGACTCATTTCATCATCGCACTTCAGTAGTTTTAGTACCACCGACAAAATGGGTCATGTTAGAGGAATCTTTTTGATCATAGGCTGACATCATTCATTTGCCACATGTGTTATGCACTTTTATAACTCAGAGGTTTCTACAGTTAAAACTTTAAAATGAAGAAGAAGGAAAAGAAGAAGACAGGGTCAAAATGTTTAAAGCTGTCTTAAAACAAAAATCAGGTGTCCATATGAACGCCGAACCATTTTTGGTTCGACACAATCCTTCCCCCTCATCATATTGAATTTTTAAAGAAAGTAAAAAGGGAAGGGAACTTATTTCCAAAGAGTTCTTTCTTTGCAAAAATGACACCCTGTGAGCAACCACTTTGGCAACAGTGGGGAAGAAAAACTCTTTTTTAACAGGAAGAAACCTCCGGCAGAACCAGGCTCAGGGAGGAGCGGCCATCTGCCACAACCAGTTGGGGTGAGAGAAAGAAAACAGGATAAAAAACATGCTGTGGAGGAGAGACAGAGATTAATAACAAGTATGATTCAAATCAGAGAGGTTTATTAACACGTAGTGATTGAGAAAGGTGACTGAAGAAATACTCAGTGCATCATGGGAATCCCCCAGCAGCCTACGCCTATTGCAGCATAACTAAGGGAGGATTCAGGATCACCTGATCCAGCCCTAACTATATGCTATAAGTTTTAAGCCTAATCTTAAAAGTAGTGATAGTGTCCGTCTCCCAAATTCAAACTGGAAGCTAGTTTCAAAGAAGAGGGGCCTGAAAACTGAAGGCTCTGCCTGCCATTCTACTTTTAAATACTCTAGGAACAACAAGTAAGCTTGCAGAGCGAGAGCGAAGTGCTCTAATAGGGTGAAATGGCACTACAAGGTCATTAAGATAAGTATCCAGCATCATTTAACATAAATCACAACAGCATAGCGGGCACAAACCATTTGCTTGTTCCGACCAACGACAACTGATGCTAATTAAATGTGCCTACCTTAAATACCATTATGTACGAACAGAAAAGCGACCCCTAGAGGCACACATGGAGTAACAAACACAAATGGCTCCCACAGCTGAGGTCAAGATAACAGTGGTACCGTATTTTAGCATGCTAGCAGGCACTGCAGCCAAAAACATCTATACTTAAATCTTTAAAGCTGTCTGTATGAATCAACAAATGTGACAAGTGTGCAGTCTCTGTGTAGTCTCCTGCTGTAGCACATCTGCCTCAGACGCGTTGCGTATTCAGAAATGCTCTTCTGTATGCCTTGTCTGTAAGGAGTAACTGTGACTTTGGCTTTAACTGTTGCTTCACAGTCAGTTTAAAGCAGTTCATTGTCCTTCGACCTTTGGCATCACAAGGTAAATGGAAAAAGAACTGGCTAGTGCTTTCACAATCTACCTGAGCACTTTATACAACTTTCCTCATGCGCCCATTCTCCCTTATGTTGTGCACACACATTCATACTCTTCAGACAGCAACATTGTTTAGCCGAAGGATATTTAGTTTTAGGAGGTACTAATGGGTAGATTCAGTGGCAGAAACACACACGGGCTCGGGATTGCAGTGAATGCAGTGATAGGGGATATTTACAAGGGACGGGGCTATTTACCCCCCCCCCCCCAATGGACGCCTCCCAGCAGCTTTCCCAGCTTGTCAGGATGCCTCCTGTAAAAATCCATAATAAGAGCAGGGTCCATGATAAAGGCACCAGGAATCCAGGAGTGCTCCTCTGGGCCATACCCTTCCCAGTCCACCAGAAACTGAAAACCCCGGCCACAGCGGCGCAAGTCCAGCAGTTGCCGGATCGAGTAGGTTGGGCCGCGGTCCACCACCCGGGCGGGCGGAGAGGGTTCTGAAGGTGGGCACAGTGGGCTTCAAGAAAAAGGCTTGAGATGAGAAAAATGAAAAGTGGGATAAATCTTCAGGGAGGCGGGCAGCTGCTGCCTCACTGAAACGAGGTTGATGATGCGTTGGATTGTGAAAGGGCCCAGGAAACGAGGAGCAAGCTTCTTGGAAATGCATTTCAGAGGAATATTTGCTGAAGATAACCAAACCTGTTGGCCCACGGAGTATAGAAGAGCAGGCGTTCTCCTCCGATTAGCAGCACGGCGAGTCTGAGCTGTAGTTCGGAGTAGCGCTGCCTTGGCTTGGCGCAAGATTCTCCGACTGCCACGCAAATGGTCCTGCACTGCCGGGACCGCAATCTTCACCTCCTGAGAAGGAAAAAGTGGCAGCTGATATCCGAGATATATTTCAAAAGGAGAAAAAACAGTGGCTGTCGAGGTGAGTGAGTTATAAGCATATTCAACCCAGATGAAATGAGAACTCCAGGAAGTGGGGTTAGTGGAGGCTACACAGCGCAGAGCGGATTCTAGCTGTTGATTTGCCCTTTCAGTCTGTCCACTGGACTGTGGGTGATAGCCCGAGGAAAGGCTCATCCCTACCCCCAAAGCCGCACGAAAGGCCTTCCAGACACGAGAAACAAACTGGGGCCCCCTGTCCAACACAATGTCCCGAGGAGTCCCATGTAACCTAAAAACGTGATCAATGAGTAGGCGAGCGGTTTCGAGGGCAGAAGGGAGTTTAGATAGAGGGACGAAATGGACAGCCTTGGAGAATCTGTCAACGATGGTCAAAACAACCGAGTGGTTAGAGGAATGCGCCAAACCAGTAACAAAGTCCACGGCAATATGTGACCAGGGCCGACCCAGGATGTGCATGGGGTGAAGCAGCCCGGGAGGAACCTGGTAATCAGAGATCAGAGGAAGGGGGTATTTATTTTTCACAGTTATCTCATTGATAATAATTTGGCACGCAGACTGGAGCAGCCAGGAATCCCACTTTAAACTTTCAGATTAGTAGATGACTCTGCTTTGTTCACGATATGGTGACCAGAAAAATACTAAAAGAACTCACTAAATTTCTCTTAGTGTACATACATTTAAACTAACTGAGACATAAACAATTGAATAAATAAATCAATAAACAAAACGTTTATAAACAGTACAGTTTCTACAATAAAGAAGGTGTCCGACTCCAACTGTTGGCAGAGGCCACATTGACTTTATGTATTTGTTACATCATGCTCACATACTGAAACCAGTAGGTGATGTTAACAATATACCACAGAGTACAAATTTGCATTCCCCATACAGAGTTCAACTTTTTATGTGGTCTAGATTTAATGTGCTGTCAAACACATTAATTACAAACCTCCCACAAAATGTTCCAGCGCCTCTTGCTTCAGCATCTGGCAGGTAACATCAGGCTACGAGCGGGAGAGCAGCCGAGGGGCTCTTGTGTCAGAGATGTGGAGAGGTTAACACAGATTCACTGGCCCCGCATTAATCACTGAAAGGCCATGCGAGGAAAGGCCAAACTGAGCAAATTACTCTTGGCTAGACTTCAGGTGATCTGAATACGCATGAAGTAAGGAACGGCAAAAGGCAATCAATGAGACAACCAGTGTGATGCTATGCATTCGTTAAGTTGTTCATGTACCGATTTAATGATCTGCAAGTATGATTGGCTTGTCATTGGCTTTCATGTCTCACGCAGAATCTACTGGTTAGATAAACAACGACCCAAGGTCAAAGCTTCACATCTTGGGCCAAATAAACTTTGTAGTCCATGGTCGCAGGCTAACGGCTATGATTGTATGGGCTCTTTTTTTTAATTTTGCACATCATTCAACTGAAGGGTACAATCTAAAGAATCTTTCATAGATTATTGATAATTTTATAAGTAGGGGTTTTATTTTGTAAATGTTGCTAATCCCGTGTTAATGTCGATGCTATGCACCAAATATCAAGAAAACAATCGTCCTGTTACACAACATCTAAATAAATGTGGTAGCGTTAAATTGTAGCTGGATTCTTTTCCTGACTGTGACCTCTTACCTGGCTGAACAATGATGCCATTAATAGCAGCACTTTAAACCAAACTGTAAGCTGTGAGCTTTAATTAAAAAAAAAAAAAAAATCAGATCCTTTCGGAAACTAAATCTAACCAAAGAAACAATGAAGTCAAAAGTTTTCGGTCACTCAAAACAGCTTTTGAAAAACTCTTTCCAGGCTGAAGATTTTCCGAAGCTTAGATTCTACATTTACATGTGGACAAGGAAGTCGAAGGTGTGTGTCTCTATTATGTCACTCTGTTTACCATGTTATTAGTAGGCTTCTAATTGGCCAGCACTTCTATGTGGCTAGGGTTATATTACCGCCTGTTGCTTTGGCATGCCCTTCTTAGTGCTTTTGATGTGGACGGAGATCTTTTTCAGAGCAAACATGGAAAACTCCTGTTTGAAAAAATACTTGTGCACATGTGGACGTGGCTCCAGACACTCTTGGGGATAATCAGGTCGGGACTTTGCCCATAGGTGATTTTTCGTATATGTAGCACACAGCAGGAGATGTGTTCTCCCTCGCTTTGATATAAGGTTACCAGCTGCGTAGAACCGTGATATGCGTTGCCCAGATGCTTTCAGTACATTCCCTGAAAATGTGTCTGCTTTATTCTCAGATGGGCATGAACTTTATATCAGGACGTTGGCAGCATAAAGATATTTAACGTCTGACTGATTTGGACATTTGCTTTCTCACAAAGAGCTCTCCAAGGTAATGTCAATAAAATTCAGACCTGAAACCGGTCAAGAGCAAACATCCCCAAAAAGAACAAGTCTTGTTTGACTGTCGTGTGATTTATGCCATCATCACACATTGCCTCACCGTGTAGACTTTTCACTATTTCAAACAGGATCATTTGCCCTTGAGCATATCTCAGGGAGTCCAGAATCCCTGACAAAATGTCATTATCTGATGCTCTAGCTGGTAGGACACAGCGAGATGTGCGGCTCATGTCAGAACAGGAAGAGAATTCAAAAAAGAAAAAGAAAACAATAAGATGTGTACTTTTTTATAAACAGGCATAGTCTGTCTTGTATTTAAGCCTTTTCCCCCCTATATTGTAAATAATTGAAGCCCTTTTCCAAAATGAATATACGTAGGAGGTTGTGTGGTGGCTGAAATGACACATTGCTGCAATGAATAGCTTTGGATGTGCATCAGGTGATGCAGCCAGGATTGCATTTAACAGACGTTTTGTAGAAAAGTTGTGAGGTTCGACGGTCAAGCAAAGCAGATTACTTGTAACAGACTTCGACAAGTGCCTCATCTCCTACCACTGCTAGTGTGGCCATAATGACCGTGATTTCTCCCTAACCCTGACCAAGCAATTTACCCAACCGGTTGTTTCTTTCACGCTGCCATATGACTCGTTTTATCATCTAGGTTTGAATCCCAGTTGGCTTACAGTGCTGCAGGCTGCACCTTAATCTATCCAGAACCTTCACAATTATTGTAATGTATCTGTGGACCAGTCAGCTAATCTCAGTCTGTTTTATTAAAAAAAGACACACACCATTCAAGCAGCCTTATGAAAAAAAAACTGCGCACATTCATGAAAAATACAGAGCTGAAGTGGTTAGCAAGGCCATGTCACACAGCAACTAATACTATAACTAGTGTGTACTCCTTAAAGCTCAGATCTGCAGTTTGTGAAGAAAGTTTCCATTTAAAGTTTATTGTAAAAGCGGAGCTACGCAATAAAATATCTGATGGTAATGAGAAAAACAAGACCTCATTGACAAGGGAAATGAGTCCTCTGGGAAAGAGAGCAGATGTCCTGATTAAGTCCCTAAAAAAGAAACTCGAAGTTAATTTATCCCGTAAAAAAAAAAAACCCAAACTACTTAGAAAGTGTAGCTTTTATGCAACACCAAGCCTGAGGCAGGGAAGCAGGTAGAAAGATATACAATCAGTAAAATAATCTCCATCATGTTGTTTGAATTTACACTCTTTATGTAAAATGTTTACAAGTTGAGCGCTCACGTAGGTGATGTCTGGCTGTGTGGACTGTTGTGAGCCGCCGATGAATAGATCTTTTATCATCATTTTAAAATGTCACGGTCTGTGAAAATGATGAAAAACAACTTGAGGATAATGCCGGGAGCCCCCTAAAAAATGAGTCCATATCACTTAGTAGCGCCAAATAGGAGGGTGTAGTGAAGCAGAATAAAAGCATGATGCTTGAAAGGCCCTTTGCAGAAGTCTTTTCAATAACTAGCACATTTTAATTTCACATAAATTATGATTCTGTCCTTTTACATGCAAACCTTTGGTGCAAAGAAAAAAAGCGGAGACTCCGGAGAGGATGTGGCTCACCGCACTGTCCAGCAGGGCTAATTGAGTATTTATCTTCACGTGTATCAAAAACAAGTCTCACCTGAATTCGCTCCAGCTTTCTTTCACACGAAACTGATGCATGAAACGGAGAATCGCTACTCATTCCAGACAAGTGATAGATACTATCTCCCTAACTGCCTCCGATTGTGCGCGTCTATCTGTGCTGGCGTCTGTACTGCAGTTGTTGTGCTTTAGTGTGTCTCCTCTGTTTATTTTGTTGGCTTTTTTAAAAGCAAACCAGGATTTAAAATGGCCTCTATCACCCCACACAACATTCAATAAAAGGCTCAGATGTCAGGTGAGACATCCCATTCAGGGAGATAAATGGATTTCCACTGCAGAGAAGAGTTTCCTGCGTGTTCACATTATGGAATCTTTGATCGGCTCAAGGGCGAATCTTGGAGAAAAGCGTGAGCTCACAAGGTGCTGCATCCCATCAGAAAACTCCTCTGAGGTTACGGCTTTCTAAGTTTTCGTGATTTAAAAACTCCCGTTAAGCCATCAAATGACCGTTATCCTCTGCAGAACCTGTAATCTTAGCCAAAATGGCTATTTTCCCCACCACATTTGTGTGATATATTGCAACAATACAAAAAGCCACCCTATGAACAGCTTGTGCTCATGATGGAGGCATGAGCCCAAGCCATCTAGAAATGTTGGCTGATCACAGGCTGAGCAGGGCAGTATCCTGCAGAATTACATTCATATCACTTCCTGTAATACACTATGTAATCCAGCTCATACACTGACTTTTATTGCTGTCGCTGTGGTTCACTCACCATGTGGTCTGGTCCCATCAGTTTTGGTCTTTTCTTCTAGTTGATTTTGGACGTGTGAAACGCCATCTGCAGAATAGCAATGTTTATCAAAGCCACAAATTCAGACTGGCCCAGTGCTTGGCAGCAAAAGTTTGTCTCCTCAGTCTGCAGCAGAAGAGTGAGTGCAGTAACACCACCAGTCTCTGACATTATATTATCTGTCTGGCTCTCCCTCCACCTCCTGTGTTTCCTCAGCCATTTGATTTAGCTCCTTGTTTGTGTACTCGACTGTGGTGCCCATAAATAGGGCTAACCGTCCAACTGAAATAACATGCAGTTGTCCTCATAATGATCCACATAGTAATCTGGTAATTTGTTGTTCAGTAGATATTATGAACAAAACCTCATACGCAAAAAAACAAAAACAAATCAGTGTGCGACTGAATATGCAGGAGCTTTAAGGTTTTTTTGTCCAAATCATAACACTAGAGGTGGAGAGTGCACAGTTAGCGTAGCCAAAAGAGCCACTTAAACTTTCTATTTAACCTTAAGGTTAAAATGTAACCGAATTATAGTTTTTTTTTTAGTTGTGTTAGTGTTTTAGTCGCTTAAAATGTCAAAACATTGCATCAGTTGGAAATGATGCAAATGAGTCATTTCCAAAACAAATATTCAGTGTCGGACATTTTTTTGCATGAAAAGTGCCAAAGCTGACGACACCGACTGTATGGGTTCAGTGTGAGGACAACAGGAACTACAGCTAGCTTATATATACTGTATATTAGGACACTGACACACGTTTTGTTTTTTTTACCTGCTTACTGAGACACAGTCCAATTATATTTATATGATGGACATGTACATAATGCATAGACTCCCTGCTTTTATTCGAGGGTATCCACATTCAAATTGGATGAAGGATTTAGAAGTTTTAGCTCCTTAACATGTGCCACCATCTTTTTAAAGGGACTAAAAATTTTTGGACTGCTTAATTATTGTGTTAAAGGTCTAGGCAGATAAAGGGTCTGGAGTTGATTTGAGGTGTGGTGTGATGCTTGCGTTTGGAAGATTTTGCTGTGAACAGCCAACATGCGGTCAATGGAGCTCTCCATCCAGGTGAGACAAGCCGTCCTTAAGCTGTGAAAAGAGATTGCTGTGTGGCAAAATCTACAATTTGGTGCATCAACACTCTCCAGGATGAAGGCGTATCGATATCTAAGTCTACCGTAAAGAGAAGACTGCATGAAAGAGGGTTCACTGCAAGGTGCAAGCCACTCATAAACCTCAAGAATACAAA
>VUQR01025574.1:0-16540 GCA_015108515.1 Hemichromis elongatus | reverse complement strand
TGACTTTTTTTGTATTCAAAACACTTTTTTTTTATTGGTCGGATGTAATATGCTAATTTTTTGAGACAGGAATTTTGGGTTTTCATGAGCTGTATGCCAAAATCATCAATATTAAAACAATTTAAGGCTTGAACTACTTAAGTTGTGTGTAATGAATCTGAAATATATAGAAACTCTAATGTTTATCAGTACATTGCAGAAAATAATGAACTTTATCACAATATGCTAATTTTTTGAGAAGGACCTGTATTACACAACACGATGTTGTAACACAGTTTAGGGCCCATCTCTCTAACTGAGATCTGGGAGCACAGTGAACATAGTCATTGTATTACTTTTTTAAGAATGACTATCAGTCAGAATTTTACATGGAGGTAAAACAATAATTAAAAAAGCCATGCAAAAGCATAAATTGTAGTTTACATTTGGATTCAGTCTTCTGCAGCCCTCTGAATTAAATGTAATTATTTTGATACTAAAAACCATTGTTGATCTTATCCCTAAAACATTCAATTGTATGTGTTCTGAGGAAGTCCTGGGATAAAAAGGAGATGATCTAAAACCATTGTGAAGGCTGTCTGGGGTAATTTAGTGTCATTACTGAAGCTGGATCTATTACACTAAAGTTAATGAAAATCATAATAGCTTTTTACTTTGTGTGCGTGTGTGTTTGTGTGCGTGTGTGTCATCGATCGATCACTCTTTCATCTGTTTTGCTTTTAAAGTGATTTGTCAGTGTAAGTGATGAAAAAGTGGACCAAGAACACATGCATACACATTTAGTGGCAAGTGTAGGAGTCAATCAATCAACTGACTTTTTTTTTGTTGTACACACTAACTTCAATGCTTTTTTCATAATTTCCAGTGTTTCATAAGATCTTAAGCAAAAAACAACATGACAGAAGGTTGTCTCACACATCTTTTGGCTGCAAGTGTCCTGTCCCGTTCATACATGCACTAAAAGGTCATCAGAATTAAAAACGCATTGTATGAATCCGCTCACCTGCAACAGTTTATTTAGAGCAAAATTCTGCAAATGCGTATTTCCCCCAAGGCTGAAAATTCCCCTGACACCATGAACAAATCCAGTCCCTGGTTCTTGAATTGCTGATATCTGGATCTTTGTCAACTATATATATCCCAGTTTTCATTACTTCAATTTAATGTGTATGACATGACATAAAATGTCCACTGATGCTGTAATATTTTGATATATTCCTAAATCCATCTGCAGAATGACTCCAAAAATCAATGCCATCTCAGTTGGCCCAAGCCCCACCTTTAGTAAAACTTTCATACAAATCACTCCATATCTTTTTTAATGATTCAGGTAGAAGACAAACAAAGTGAAAAACCACATAACCTTGTTGGCAGACTCCACTAATGTAAAGGCAAAGCAAATATAGAATTTGTAGCAGATTCACGTGTACTGTAAAACACTGACAGAAGACATTATTTTTAAGGGGCTTAGAAAACTGTAATAAATCACTGCTAGAAAATAAAGAAGATTTCAACAAAAAATCCAAAACACAAAACTGATGGAAACATTTTGACTACACAACTCAGAAAAACCTATTTCAGACACAATTCAAATGCTTCACATTTTTATATTTACACATTTATAGTGTGTTAATAAACACATTTTAGATTTTTCCTTTATATGGACTTTAGGGTGTCTCTTTTTACTCGTGAATACATGGGAAAAAAAACTGTAAGAAGCTCACACTGCTAATCTTAGAAGATGGAACAGGTCTGAAGCGGAAGCGGTCTCCTGTGTTTAAGACCAATTGACATTGTGTGTGTTTTTAATCCATCTTGACAAATAAAAACACTGATGGACAGCATATTAAAAAAAAAAATACTCTCCTTTTCTATCTTTGTGTGCTTGTGTGATACATTTTCATACACAGGCAAAGTTTCATACATTGCACAAATGTTCCATTTTATTACTGGCCACGTCTTCTCCAAGGTTTTTCTCATAAATACTTAGCACTGACATTTGATTTTAAAAAGAGTTTTTTAATGCTTTAGTGAGCTCTTGTATTTAAATCTTTAAACCTTGACATTAAAAAAAATGAAGCACTAATATTTTGGCAGATGCTCTCTTCTTCATTTCTCTGTACGTTCTGCAAAGTCAGTTCAGAAAGTCCAGCCATATTGTCATAAACATGTTTTCTCCTTTGCGGCTTTGAGTCATCTGCCATCATTGTAAAATGTAAAGGTGAATGGATTTGACACGAGTGTGTTTTTTAATTAAATTCTCCATAAAGCTGGTAAATGGTTTTGACTGCACCTGCTTTCTAATGAAAATTTAAAAAGTTCTGTGTGTAATTAAAAATGTATAGTCTTGGTTTAAGGCTGTGTCAGCAATACATTCTTTTATTTGTCATTCAACACTGTCATATGTTTGATTCAAAGTGCTGGTGCCTTGGATTTGAAAATCTGATCCAATCCTTATGGCTTCCTATAGTGAGGTAGTTATTAAGTAGTTAATAACTGTATACACTTTGCCTGACAGATGTGCTGACATGTGCTATATTCAACAAATGTCTCTTGCCTCACCTGATTCAAGTCAATAAACTTGACCTGAGTAATAAGGCATCCTATCATTAGTGATAACTGATAACTTAGCACTCCACTTCCAGTTCAATAAGGAAGATCTGTAATCACTCCTCCGGCTGCTTTCCTGGGTCTTCAGCTGCTATACTGTTCTTTACATCACTTTCACTTTCCCACGCTGTCAAACTCAGTACTGACATCATTAAACGAATCCAATCATCTTCTTGCCCACCTGCTATGAGTCAATCAGCCTCCTCACTCTGTTCTTTAAATCCACCGCTCTTCCTTTCAGTCTCATTCACTTTCCATCTCTGCCTCACCCGAGTGACTCACAGCCCCACCCAAGGCTCCATCTTTATGCATTCCTTCATGATGATCGTCAGAGTGTAATTGCCAAATAAATGATCTCTTCTTCCAAATGATTTCTCCTTATTTAAAATGTCAAATTTTTGTTTTTAAAAAGGTAAATGTTAATACTAATATGGTGTATTTTCAGTTTACAGTGGCTTGCACACACAAATGACAAAGATATACCATAACAACTCAACAATCATCCAGCCTTTGTGTTTGTTTTCTTTTCTTTCTGCTTTTTATCATTGGTGTCTGTAAATAAAATGGTGTGTGTGAAGGATTTCTGCATGGAATTGATTTTTATTGGTGTTTTACAAGGTTACCTGACTGTGAAGAAGCCAGACTAAAAGCTGTGAATAGGGCTGGTGAATGTATGCTGGCTTTACCGGAACATATCAGTGAATGTGTTGTAGGACTTGGTCAGATGGAGAAAATTAACCTGTCATGTTCCTGGAGACGAGGCGAGGCTACACGCCAGCACAATGCATACCTTGTTCGTGTGTACTGCAGACGGACATAAATGCAGTATACAATATGAGAAAGAGCATATGCATTTAATCATTTTTTAATTATTTTTTAAAGTAATAAAATAATCAAACACTTAAATACAACCACACAAGGGTTTAATCCCACTGACCTTTATTTGGTATCACGAAGACGCGGCAGATGCACAAACATTTCATTGCAAGACATAAATTTCAGTCAGACAGCTTAAAGAATATGATGATCATTTGAGTGGTTAGTTACAGTTACAGTTAGTGGCCTATCAGAAATGGTTTAGGGGTTTCAAACAGACAAGCAAAATCTATTTGTATAACAAGTGTGAGCCATCAGCTCCTTTACAAAACTGAATAATTAACATACAAAGTAAAAATTAAGAAAAATAGATAAAAATAGAAAATAAGAATCAAACTAAACTGAAAATTAACAAAGTAAAAAATTATAAAGCTTCACATTCAAAAACAATAATAAATAAATACAAATATTCAAAATCTAAAAGCAGACTATACTTATACTTTTATACTTAATTCCTTATATTTATCCCACTTTTCTCCAACATAGGATTCTAGCTGCTAAACGGTGACGGGTCTTCTATGCTGCATTTTTTATTTTGTGGTGTAACAAATGTTTTTAGTTGTCCTGGTCTACAGGCTGGCCAGTTCAACATGCCAACTCCTCTACTACGAAGCCATGCTGTTATAACAGATGGTTTAATCTTGCTGAAATATGCAAGACCTTCCCGAAAAAGATGTCATCTGGATGAGAGCATATGTTGCTCACATTCACATATGGCTTCTTCTTTGAGCTTTAACCTGCGTTTGTGAATGGCATATTGAACTTTACTCACAGACAATGTTTATGGTCTGGAAGTGTTTGTCAACCCACGCAGTGATTTCCATGACAGAATCATGCCTGGTTTTAAAGAAGGGCCTCCAGAAGGCCCCAAAATCATACAAATACAGTATAGATTTTTGGCTTTATTCTTTGTAATGGTGAATAAATGGCCTGTATAGCACTTTTACTAGTCCCTAAGGACCCCAAAGCGCTTTACATTTCAGTCATCCACCCATTCACACACACTCACACACTGATGTGATGGCAAGCTACATTGTAGCCACAGCTGCCGTGGGGCGCACTGACAGAGGCGAGGCTGCCGGACACTGGCGCCACCGGCCCTCTGACCACCACCAGTAGGCAACGTGTGAAGTGTCTTGCCCAAGGACACAACGACCGAGACTGTCGGAGCCGGGGCTCGAACCGGCAACCTTCTGATTACAAGGCAAACTGCCTTTGAGCCACGATCGCCCTTTCTGCATATAGATTTCTCAGGATTGTTGGACTGTTTTGATGATATGAGGGACATAATACTGAATTTGAAGACTTTTTTTTTTTGTGGGCTGGTGAACTTCTACAAATCTTTAGGTCTGAGAAACTACCTTTTTATTGACCTGTTACCACTTAAACCTAATTAACTGCAACATTCTGCTTGAGCTTTCTTTCTAGTACTCCTTACTCTCCAGTCTTTTATTAATTTATTTTTGAGACATGTTGCTGTCTTCATATTCAAAATATTTTTTGTGAAATTGTAACATGTCTCAATTTAACATGTTTTCTATGTTCTGTTGCGAATACATTTTGGTTAATGACATCATTGCATTTGACTTTTATTTACATTGATTTAAACTGTTAACAGGGCGAAACTCTGATTTCAAAGAGATTTCTAACTGTGGGGGAGTTTGTGGAAAAGTTAGTTTCTCTTTGACCTCAATAAACTTTATATTGATGAGTCATGGGCTTAAAAGCTTGTTTCAACTTTCAACTGATTACAAACTGATATTGACTTTGCAAATAATGGCCTGCATTGCAGTCAGAATTGACGATAAACAGGGGTATGATAAATGACTGATGAGTTGTTAACAGAAAAGTGTGCAGCCTCACTTAATTTCACAGTCAGAAATGTGCTGCAAGCAGTTCATGTCTGACTGACAAAAAGAAGCAGAAGAAGAAGAAGTGACTGTGGAAACAGCTTCAGGCTGCACAGGCTGGGACTAACCAGTGGGTGATGTCATAGTGGCATCTTGCACATTGTACAAAATATACCTTGATGTGCTTTTCTTTAATAGTGGTGAAGCGATCAGCAGCCCATAACATGTTGACTGGGAAGGTTACACTACATGATTCATGTCATTTCTTACTAACTGAGATAACTCAGTGACTCTTTATCGCTTATGGATCGGCTTATTGTCATCCTGGAAGATGGTACTTATGTCAGGATAAAAATTATTTTATTATGAGACAAACATGATTACTTAGAACAACTTTCTATGCCAGCGAAATCATCCTTTCAACAAGAACAACTGGATTCCCTTTGTGTTTTTTAGAGGAGAAAAGTGGGAGTAAAAACAATAAGAGAAGGCGAATCGATCTATCTATTAACAGAGTGTATGATCTGATCACATAATGCACAGGCTGTCTCTGTCATGCGAATACAGGCAACTGTTTAAAAGTGTACTATACTGTATATACTGTACAGTATGTACATACATACTGTAAGTAATTTCTGGGATAGGATTTTGTTATATTCAGGCAATAAATGATCAGAGTTGCTGTTCTTCACTCTTAGAAGAACATGACTTCAACCTTAAAACTTCTGAAGGAAATATTTAAAATCCTGGATTGAATATTATTTAAGATCTTTCAGGCTTTTCTATGTTTTCTGATGAGAACCAACATGGCATTACAGCCCAGGTCCTCTCTTAGCCATTTACTCTAAGTGGAGATGAGATTAAATCCACAAGGTCAGATTGATGGTAGATGTTGTTTAATGATTCACTTAACAGAGCCTTTTTTTATTGACCTTGATATTTAAATTTTTTTAATATATCAGGTATAAAAAGGTTAAAAAATTAGCACTGAATATACTGTTCTGTATACTCAGCCTACGCTTGGATTTAATCATCTGCTCACAAGCCCACTCCTCTGGCCTGTATATGTGTTCCCATCAATTTATTTTCAGGATGTTTTTTATGCCTTAACAAGCTACTCTTTGTTGTGTATCTCTCACACATCACAAATCAAACCAGGAGAGGGTATTAAAGTGAAGTTAAGCTTTAAAGTGAATAGCTATTCACACCAGGCAAAGCCCACTTGCTTACGCACGACTTCCTCAGCTCATTAGGCACCAAAGTTGCCATCCCAGACATATTTTTGGGAACACTAACTTGTTAGGAAGCTTTTAGGGGGGAAAACTAAGATGTAGGATTTCCTGTCTAATCTTCAAAGTTTCTGTAACATCCTCTAATTGGGGCTAACTGAGGAGAGAATGTAATTATTGTCTTTCTCCAAATCTGTTGTGTTCTGATGGCAAGATCTTCTGTGCGGTGTTAAATCTAGATAAACTATATATGGCAACTAAATAAAGCTGTTTAAAGGTTGACTTCAAACGGCCAATTTGTCCAACTGAAATTATATATTTCTGCAGTTGTTTTTATTTTAACGATCTTCATTAAAATAATTTTAAAAAAAACAAGCATCAATATCAAAAAGAAGAAAATTCAAGACATTAAATTTATGCAATAAAGAAATAAATTATTTTTTTATGGAACAAATGAAAAATGTGTTGCAACACATTTGAAACGATTGGTTGTGATTTGTGGCCTCGCCGTGTATTTCTGCATTTCTCACACTGTGTATTTAGTTGAATATTCGTTTTTCCTTTTTTAATTAGCTGTGTTGGTCTATAATGCTGTCAGTGTACCATCAAATGAGCCAGTTCTTATAACCAGAGTGTCAAATAGTGCCATTCTGTCAAAGCACTGACATTTCACAAATGCAAACAAGCTGTCCTTTCATGCCTGTGCCAAGACCCACCAGGAGCCAGATGCATAGCACTGTGTGTACACACTATCATAGCTTTAAAAAAGAAGAACAAAACAATCATAAGAAAGCCAGATGCAAACTCTGCAAAACTGTTTTGTACATTTAGTCCCACCTATCCCTATTTTTCCTGCTCCTTTTCCATCTCGTCTTATATTTCCATCGATATCAGGCTTGACTCTAGAAAACGAGTGTATGAATCATCTGAATTATGTGTGCGGTCCACACTTTTTACTGCAGACACATTCTTTATAAATGGCCGTTTATGTCTGGGAAATGGTTGCGGTGATAGTGCTATAGGTCTCAAGCTCCAAATACATAATATATGGACAGAGGTAAAGGATGCCTCATGATAATGTTTAAACTGACTAAGAGTGGCTGGGAGTCATTATTCAATATGATGTTGAAGGGCATCCAAAACCTTTAAGTAAAACAAAATGACTGCCAATGAAGACTGTGGCTGTTGATTGACCAAGGTTGCCAAACAGGAGATCACTGGTTGGCAAACTAAAAATAGGATCTCCTGAAACCTAAAGCCAAAGATCATTTTGCATAAATGTCTAAGGTTCCAGCTATATCTGACAGCATTTGGCACCTTACAAAAGAAGATGTTGGTCAAACTGGTAAAGGAAAGGACTATCTGGATGTATCTTCTTTAGCTATAATACTCTAGTCTTTCAGTGTTGTTGTATGAACTACTTCAGTCTTAACTCAAAGAAGAAAATGTTACTTTCTAAAATTAATTTTACTGTACATCTGCAGAAATCACACACTTCACTGACACCCACATCTGTTAACACTGTTAAAAGTCTCCCCGGACTACAGCACACACCTGTCCCATCTGCTGCTTTGTACAATAATGTCACTTGGAGGACATTGAGGGATGTCTGCCCATGAATAAGGTCTGTTTCTATAAAACTTTAATTCATATGTATTTACTTATGTGTTTCTGGACCATCTGGAGGGCCAAAGACAAATTTGTCAAGCAAGGCAGACATTTTTATATAATAGCAGAAACCAGGTCAAAATATTTTCACCACAGCTTAAGGGGCCTTATTGGAGCTTAATGTCTTGTGCATTCTGATTTCCTTTCACAAAAATGTGGCCCACACCTTAGAACCACAGTTTTAGGGTTTTCCGTTTGGGGATTCTACAAAACAATGAAATATGCTGAGCGACTGGTTTATTTTCCATAACGTGTTCTTTGATAAAACTTGTTTTGTTTCAGTCACAGCACTTAGAAAAATTGGGCCTGTGTTTGAAATTTGTACAAATTTAATGCAGAAAACCCCCCCCCCACAACTAATGTATTTGATGGATGAATGAGAAGGGCAGACTATTAAAAACAATTACATGGGTACATTGGGCCAAAGACCGTTAGTCTTTGTGGAACATTTAAGGTTGAATATTGTGTTCCCTGACAGTGAAACACACACATACACACACACACGCACACCCCCACACACACACGCACACACACACACACACACACACACACTGTAGTTGAGTAAATTTAGAACGATCTCAAAGTGAAGATGTGGAAAGCTCTTTGATAACTGCTCTTTCCAATATTTCTTTAATCTTTATTTCAAATAATGTTTTTTTTATGTTATAAATAAAAATAATATTTTTTCTTTAGGTTTTATTTGTCCTTGATTAAAAACGTCACAATTCTGTTTTTTGTTTGTTTGGGTTAGCCATTACAGTAATCAGACCTTCCAGAGCCTTCATATCATTTTTCAAAGCAAACGGCTATATTAGAAACTCTCTTTCTAACTCCTCCTTTTTTCTGTCTTTTTTCTGACAAAAAAGGGGGAACGGCTTTTGGATTCAGAGAACTGTGTTTCTTTTGTGCTCTGAAATCGGACTTCTCACTGAAGAAAATCAAATAACTTCTCCTCAGCTCACTCTCTTTGTTCAGTGCAGCACCAAGTGAAGGAATATGAGACAATATATTCTGAGAGGCTTTAATTAAAACATCCAGTGTGAAATCCCTCCGACTTATACCATAAAACTAATTTTTAATCTCACATTTTAGTAATGCATATTTCATTTTTGTCTTTTTAAGCCAGCTGCTGTTGAGTTATTACAGTTTTTAAAAACTTAAGAGATACTTGTGATTCTGAGGTTTCTGCATTATATTTGCAGGTAAAGCTTCTAACTAAATATTTTTCTAAATCAATGTAAAATACAGCACACCATCTGCTTAAATAAGTTGTGCCAGGAGCTTGTTGATTTTGCCTTTTAAGATAAACATATTTCATTGTAATGTTGACTCTGAGTTCAATTACATCCATTCATCCTCTTCCACTTACCTTTATCAGGGTTGCGGTGGGTTAGCCTGTCCCAGCTATCACGGGGTGAGAGGCGGTTCTCCCCCCAAGACAGGTCGCCAGGATGTCGCAGGGCTAACACAGAGAGAAACAACCATTCATACCTATGGGAAATTTAGAATTACCAATTAACCTAACCTCTGTTAAATTACATATGACAAATAAAAGTGAAATAAAACTGAAACTGGAATAGAGATGTAAACAAACTCACCTGGTATTTTTTTTCTTATTTTGCAGTGTAGGATATAGTATAAAGTTTCAACACTGCTAATATTATGGTCTCAACCATTATACACGCTTTGTTCTTTCAAAGGTCAACACTGTCAGATACAGCTTGCAATTGGTCAGTAGCACATTCATGTAATAAAGTTTACCAGAGTTCAAGCTTTCTTTTATCTTTGGGGGCAAGCCTGGTGACTGGGTTGAATCCACTGAAACAAACTTATATTTTGGTATTGATCAAGATGAACAGGTCAGACAAAGCAGTATAATTTGTAACCCCAGCGTTGGCTTATATTTTGCCTTAGTCAGTCCAGTTACAACTGTCTGCTTGTATTTCCTTCATGAGCGTGGCTGCTCAAAGAGCTGGGGATGTGCTCCTTCTCTGCATCTGTTTTTCATCCTCTCTGGCTGTCGGTATCTTTAACTGTCTCCGTCTGCTGATCTGTTTCTTCTTTCTTCCTCACTCACTCTCATTTTACCGGCTCCTTTTTTTTGCTCTTGAATGAAAAAAAAAAATCCCAGAAACAAACAGCACAACAAAATAAACAACCTTGCTCTTCCTGTCTTCGCATGCCTCTTCTCCTTGTCTCAGCTGAAATGTTTTCACAGATAACTGTGCTCTGTGTATATGTGTGCTCAGGATTGCCCTTTGGCTTTTAAGACTTTGCAACTTCACTGATGTCAAGAAAACAAACAGCTTAATGCTTCACGTTCATAAAGTCTCCTTGGCACCTTTGCAGCAGCACTACAGAGTAAACAAGAGTAACAATACAAACAGGGAGACACCTACTGTACATGACCGGTGCTTTGATGCGGTGAGAGTTAGGAGGCAGGTTGCCAATCTGCTACAGAATGAAACACAATCCTCACACTCATCATTATGAATAATTTAGAATCGTTAATTATTTACTCATTTAATTAAGTATGTCTTTGGACTGTGGAAAGAAGTACATGGAGAGGACATGGGAGTTAATAATGCTAACCACTCCATATTCTTTATAAATGTTTACCTTTCCCAATTAAAGAAATCAGTTTTTTGCTGTAACCTTGTTTCAAAGCAAACTGGGACATAACAATGTAACCACTTTTTAAAATAGTTTGATCTTTTATCATCTGTGGACTATCAAAGCCCAAATCTTTGCTTACTACTGTACAGTGTGTAATTAACCACATCAATCTTTCCCAGACTTGCACTGTAAAGCCAATTCTGCTCATATCCCTTTTCTAGCACACTATAGACTTTCTTGTTAAATGAAAATTGCAAAATCTCCCCTTCAGCATTGCATCACTTCAAAGGGTCATGGATTTGATATCTTATTGGACAAATGCTCTGTTTGAAAAGAAGAACAGATCAACAGAGTTTATGCTGATGTCCAGAGTAGGGTGCCACTAACAAACTATCCCCTTGTTGAAACACCAAAGCAGAGGTGATTCTAGGATCAAAGCTTCAGGTGGGCTCAGCACCTAGTCACAATGTCATACATACAGTGCCTTGTCATTAATGTTAATAGAACAAGGTGTTTGCAAACAAACTGAATCCCTTTTTACTTTTATAAATCTAAATTCGACTGGGCACAGATTACTTTTACCTTCAAAAGCAATCTAATTGGTTGGATGATCTTTTCTAATGTTGAGGAATGGTTCAGAAAGAATAATCACTGTTCTAATATAATAAACCAGTTTTAGGGTTATTAGATCTGATCCAGAGGGTCAGTTGCATTGAATTTAATGTAGTAAATTAACGAACAACTTGTAGCAAAGTAGATTACAGAAAAAACATTCACAGCATTGTTCCAGGCTATCAAACACATAACTGCAGTCCATTTTACATTACATGCTTCGACATTAAAGTTTTTGAATATATACAAGCATTTCTTTTATATTACACAATCAACACGTCATCCCAGGTACCCAACTCCAACTGTGGAAATAGATTAGTAGTGTCACACCCAAATGTATTGGCAGCCATCCTGTTCAAGCCATGTTGTAACTGATATGAATCCAAATCAGTGATCATATGAATGTGGGTGACACAGAGGATACCTCAGCTTTATAACTTTTGATGACTCAGACTAGTTCACTCCTATCTGTTTCTTTTTGCTGTTTTTATCCAGCTCTCTCTCCTTTTCACCCTCTCTATCCTCTTTTTTCAATCATCATGCTGTCATCCAATAAAAGCAGGTTTACATAACTAAATTCAAATTGAATAATGGCTGCTGCTGGCCATTGACACATAACAGCTTTCTGACTTGCGCTCTGAGGCTCTGCTATCAGTAAACAAACAAACAATGAAGGCCAATTCGGCCAAAATAAAAAACTTTATTAAACTAATAAAATAAAGCACGTCACCTCATTGGCTGGCAACTGGTATTGTGGTAGTAGATTTATAGCTCATAAGCTAAACTTATCTAATAATCTCTAGCAATCTAGCCTACATTACCAAATGTTTTGATGCTATTTAGAGAACAAATTTACATGATCAACACTTTGTGTAACCAATGCAGGGTCGTTGACGCCCCCAGAACAACTTGCACTTCTGCTTGTTGATGTTGCAGGTAAAGTGTATTTTGAGTGATCTCTTCATTTTCTTTTAGCAGCAATAATCTAAGTCTTGTTTTATTACTAAGAAACCTTAACTTCCATTAAAAAAAAGGTCTAAATTCACCAATGCACTAACCTGGGGTGTGCAACATAAAGCACAGAGGCCATAATCAGTCCAAAACAGACTCCAATCTGGACCAAATATTTTTGATTTTTTACTGTGTTCATAAACTCTACATCTTTTTACAGATAAAGACCTCCCCCGTGGCCATTCACTCTGCACCAAAGTAGTAGATCAAGAATTACATGATATTTTTTCTCTGTGTAAATGTATGGGTTTTTTTTTTTTAAACAATGGGTTTACATTTTTTAAGCCTATTTTTCTGTGAATTAACAATGAATGAACTGCTTTATGATTACAGGAAAATCTGGGCAATGAGCTACCAGCAGCCATGGAAAATTAGACACATGCAGTAAATTTTCTTTCGTTTTTCCTTGTAAGTGACTTTGTGGTGCGCTTTTTAATCCAGCTGCCAAATTACCCAGCGAGCTCCCAGCAGCAGCAGCAGCTCCCCCTCCCTGCCACTGCTCAGTGGTTTGCTCCAGTCGACACGCTGCTGCTGCTTGTCGCAGCTCCAGCGCTGCTCCGGCACTCAGAGCTTCAGCCCGGTTACCGAACGCGCTCCGGACGTCATCCTCGCACGCTGTCAGCTTGTCACCGTCAGCCTCTTTCAGCGTTTTTACCTCCTACGTTGGAAGGTCAGTTCTTCCCCTCCTTTTGTCTTCATTTTTTCTTTCTTTCTTTCAGGTTTGATATCCCTTCTTTTTCTTTTTTTTTGTCTCCCCCCCCCCCCCTGTTTTTTTTTTTGTTTCTTTTTTTTTTGTTCACTTTTTTTTTTTTTTAAAGACATGTGCTGTTTTTTTTAATCTCTTAGAAAATTTATTTGGATTTTCATGAGTTTGGTTCTTCAGTTTGCCCACCAGCTTCTTAATCACACAGCTTTTTAAAAATTCTTGTAAAGTCCAAAATGGATTTTTATGTATCTCATATCTGAATGTTGCGAATGCAGCTTGGCAGATGTGGGGATGCTGGTGCTGATGATGCTGCAGCTGATGGGCAGGTGTTTCATGGACCTATCCTATTCCACCGAACTGCTCGTGTCTCTAACGGGACTGCTGTTGCCTGAAGAGTGATCTCAGTTGTGTGAATACATGTTTGCAGCTGCACACAGACAGAGACACAAACAGACACTAAAGTCTGTTTTACTGCCGGTCCTGGTGAAGCAGACCAGGAGCTGACAGGTTGGGTTTGTTACTCTGTCATGTCCTGTTCAGCATTTCTGGTGTGTAATATCAGCAGACTGGCTGTTTGTTCCTGTTTTTGCAGATATGAGCCTCAGTGCATGCTGAGAGCATTTTTGCTCTTATAAACCATCACTTTATACTTGGCTTCTTTTAAGAGTTGTTTTGACAAGCACACTTCATTCAAATCTATTAATTTGATTGCAAATCTTGTATCTAGTTTAGTTTAATATTGGTAATATAGAGTTTTGGAAGTTGGCTAACATGAATACACAAACCTGCTGTTGTGTGCACTGGATCTGAGCCAAAATGAAGTCTATGAGATTTTTAAAACACAGAAAAACCTAAACATTTGCTAATACGAGAAGTAAGCAAAGCTGTAAATTTATGCAAACAGTTTGGTGAGACATCCCCCTCCTCCACATACACACAAACTTTGTATCAAGCTCTTCATAAGTGACCAAGTTTTTTTGTTTCCCATTATTACAGACAGCATTAGTTTTTATTCATCTAAACTCTTGATGGTTCAGTTACTTATCAGATCAGTGAGGATCAGGCTGCTGCAGCTTTGATGTCTTAGTTTGCTTGATTCTGCAAATGTGTTTCGTCATATTGCCAGAGAGCACTTATAATAAATGTATGATTCTGGGTTAGTTTGTGTTGCTCAGTCTGTCTGTTCTTGATGAACAATTATTTATATTTATATTTAGAATTATAATCATGGCTCCACTAGTTTTTATGTCAAAGTATCCTGGGGCAAGTTATTAAACCCCAAGTTGCTCTTGATCCTTCCTTCAAAGTGTGTATGTGTTTGTGTGTGTGAATGTTAGGCAAAGCACTTAGGCATAGAGAAACAGGCTTATATCAATGCACAGGTATGAGACTTGTGCTTGTAGTGATGACTGATGGACTATGCTGAGAATATTGTTGAAACCAGGCGAAATTCTCACTCCTTATACATTTCTGAGGTTCGCCTCTTTGCAGAGAAATCAATCAGTTTGAGATTTGACACAAACACAAAACTGTATTGTCTGGGGGAGAGAGACTCATTTCTTGGTAAAAAAGCTACTGCTCACCTGTTTTATAGAATTTATTACCTGCAGTGGAAAAGGATGGGTCCTGTGTCGCTTCAAGAATTTCCAGCAGGTTTCTTGGTTCTACGATTGAGGCTAGATATCTTATTTGTTAGGATGTAATTATTAGAGCTAATGCATGTTAGCCTTCTTGCAGATATAAAAGGTTTCAAATTATTTAGTGAGCCTTTACTTTTCAAAGTCAATGAGGCAAATGCTGTGACTTATGAGTGAGGTTAACCATGACTCGGTACCTTCTCGCTGCCATAGACTAAATCATATTCTGTTCATCCTAAAAGCGAGGAATAAACTCCCCAGTGTGTCTCACACACCAGCAGTGGCTGTTTCGTTTTAGTTTGTACGCCACACTATGTATGATATATGGGTAGAATAGTGCTACCTTAACCCCAGCATACACATCTAATAGCAGTGTGAGTGGTCACAAAATTATATCTTTGTTTAGTCCTGGTTCACTTGTCAGTGGTTAGTGCTTAGGCATGAGTCCTGGCAGGTGGTGTTTTCAGGTGAAAAGCTTTTATATGCATAATGGAGCTAAGGAACATATTCTGCTGAATGAAAAAGCATTTTAGGCGTTAATTGCAAGTCTTTGAAGCCATTTTTGAGCCTTACTGTGCATTCAGACTGAGAAAACATTGAATTTAAAAATGCTTTATTGATGGGAGCCTGACTGAAGCGTACGAGAGAGGACGAATTGCAATTCAAATTCACAGGTTTCAAGGGTCCTCTAATACCCAACCAGTGTTTAATAGTTTATAATAATGTAATGACCGCGGGTTAGTGAAGCTGAACTGGCTAAACTGCTCACTAGCTAAAACGGCTAGCGGGGCGCTAGCGGCTATCGCCGAACTTCACAACGAATTGAGAGCGCTCGTGTCCCATACACCGCACGACCCCGAGCAGCTCAGCAGCAGGCTTATGGTCCCTGAATGATCTAGCAGGAGGCAGTAGTGGTTCACACCAATCATTTATTTACACTCTTCTTCTCCTCCCTTTTAACGCTGCTGACACCGAACCCCTATCACGCTCACAGTACATAGAGTCGCGGTGTCAGCCAACCATGCCAATTCAACCCGCTCCACAGAACACACATCAACTTCACTGTGGCTAACATTACCATAACACTAGCACAACATGAGAATTAAACACATAGGAACTAGCAGAACGATAGAAAACACAGATAACACAATACCCAGAATGCACCTGGCTAACAACCCCAGCCAGGTCATTACAATAATATGAGAGATAGCTTATTAAAAGCTTGCACAAATTTGATAGGCCGGTGAAGTGCCCATGTCACTGCAATGTAGCAAATGTAGAACAGGTTTGTTTTTTTTTAATTCCTCACTTTTTCCTCACACATCTCTTTGCAGACCTCTGCACTCATTTGCTGAAAGTTTTTTTAGTCTGTGAATAGCCTTTAGCATTTTTAAAAAATATATGTCATCCCGCTAAGTTGCGTGCAAACGTTCAGATGAGTTTAAAGCAAAAAAACCCCCAAAAAACAGGAGAGATGAAAGATCCTGACAGCGACAATATTGCTCTTGAAATGAGCTCAGTGAACGCAGACTCACAGCTTGGTGACATAATACAACCTGTCACAGTGAGAGCTACAGCACTGTGGAAATGAGATGCTCTTTCACTTTTACACAGTGTTCTTGTACAGCATGTGTTCAGACAGCTGTATTGATAGAAAAAGAGAAAAAATGAAAACATGGATGAATAAATAATGATTCTGATTTATTAGAATGGTTTTGTTAATTA
>VUQR01025572.1:7852-24278 GCA_015108515.1 Hemichromis elongatus | reverse complement strand
TCCTATTTTCTGTTAATAGTTATTGAGTTTCTCATTTTCCTTCTTTCAGTTTCCCCCGCCTCAGTCTCAGATGACTTTCTGCTGCGTTGCCTGGTGTTTCCACTTGCTCTAATTACACTTGCTCTAATTACCTGGTGTGCGTTTATAGCCCTCGTCTCCCCGTCGACTGTTTCCATGCTCCTCGATTCCCGGTAGCCTGTTCCCTTAGTGACTGATTCCCATAACCTATTCGTCTTGGCCTGTTCCTCGTGGCGTGTGTGAACTATTACGTAGCTCCCTGTGTTCCACAGTATACCTGCATAAGTTTATGGATTCTGTTTCACCTTTAAAAAGATTGCTTTGAGTTAATGTCTGCCTACAAGTCTCCCTCTTCCTTAAAAACATCACTTCCTTCCTTATCTATAGAAATACTGTGTTACTATTATTATTATTAATGTTATTGTTGTTGTTGTTCTTACTCCATCTATTAGTGTGGAAATGTAGGAAGGTGACAGAGCCATACAACCAAATATAAAACTGTAGCTTGAAAGAACAATCTCCTTCAGACCGGCGTCTGACTGAATTTCACTAATTGACTTTTTTTGGTGCAAGCTAACAACACAGTGCTGTCAAATATTGAGCCTACGCGGGTATCATCGCGTTGCCATGTAGTTACATTAAAATGTTCAAACAAATGTTGTGTTTGTGGCTGCCAAACTCATGTTCTTGTGTAATTTGGCATACCTCAGGTCTGAAAAATGGCGTCTTGAGAGCCGCACTTCCACTGAGCCAATTTCTGATGAGGCTTCAGTGAACAGTAGATGAATCAGCTCAAAGGCCCGTTTCTTAACAACGTGACTTTCACATACTGTTCATCTGCTGTAGATCGTTCTTTAGGTCTGTCATTTCCTTGTTTGCCTTCCTCTTGTTGTTTTTCTTCAGTTTAAAGAAACACTGCATGCTGAGATATCCCAAGGTTCCAGCTTATAGCTCTTTGGGAATCGCCTTGTTTGAAAGAAAACGTTTTTATTTTTTTATTTTTTTTAATAGATTCAAGTGAAGAAATTGGAACAAATGTGTTTTTTTCTTTTCACAGCTTTCTAGAGACAAAGTACCAGCGATAAAGATACAATTTCATTGTTTCTTTGCCAAGTTGTCTGTTATGTATAGATACAATTCTGTTTCTCCCTTTAGTTAGGTGCCCTTTGTTAAGCTTTGTCCTATAAAAATGGTCAGTCTGGCTGCTTTAAAGCCAAATGAAAAGAAATGAGGGATGGCTCGTAGCATAGCGCTGTATTTCCTGGATGAAGCTATTATCTACTCGTGGGTTTGGAAGTGCTAACACTTCAGAAAGATGTTCCTTTTAATCTCCAACAAGGCTCCTATTTGTGTCACCCTTTATAACAACCTCTGAGTCAAATTGCACCCTTCAGGCCATCTAAAAGCAAAGTCATCTGCCTAAATATGAGTTTGAGGCTGTATCAGTTTGCACAAAAAAGGATCCGAATGCAGCTCTGAAGCAGATTAATGTCCTAAATCTAAATCTTTAAACTACAGCCAAGTAACAACAAGAACATGAGCATAAAAAGATGAAGACAAAAAACAAAGACTGAAAAAGTGATATAAAGTTTTTACAGGAAGGAAAGCTGGCAAAAATGCTCTCTGTGCAGAAACAAGAGGACCTGACCTCAATTACAGGTGTGTACTCTTTAAAGGGCATAAATATTTTAAATATATTCTTTAAGCTTAAATCCAGACAAGTAAGAAATATAAAAGCCAAATTCAAATCTGATACAAGATCCGCAAGCGTGATATAGGACTTAGTGGGCCTGTTTCAGGGTTAGCAACCAGACGCTCGAAATAATCTGTGCAAAAACATTTTCTCTTAAGAACAGAAGTTTTTCTGACCTGTGCATCAGAGATGATGCAGAAATACTGAAACCACATTTATTATACTTTTGTATTTTCTAATTAGTTTTTCTTTTTCTCATCTTGACTCTTTTTTTTTTTTTACATCAGTTAATTTTCTTATTTCAGTTCAGTTTTTGTTGTTTGAAAATGTTTCGTTTTAGTATTAAATAAAAACACAGAACCTTTTGAGCGCTGTCGTCTCATAGCGTGTCACAGTCTTGGAGACATCGTAATAAGTGAGCTCATCTATCAGAACCCTGAAACTCCAGGGTTTAATCTGACCTTTCCTCACTAAGCCCCAACTGCTTTGTAGTAGAGGCCTTGTGTTTTAAATATAACAATAAGAAACCAAACAGGAATCCAAGAGGAGGCTGAGGAAGTTTGGCATGAACGCTAACATCGCCCCAAATTTCTACAGGTGTGTGATCGAGAGCTTGCTTACGGGCTGCATTTCAGTTTGGTAAGGAAGCTGCTCTGCCAGCAGCCGTAAATCACTACAGAGGGCAGTGAAAGCAGCAGAGCACATCACTGGCATGAGACTTCCTGCCATTCAGGACATTTATCCCCAACGGTGCCTCCGCAAAGCACAGCCACCCAGCACGTCAGCTGTTCTCCTTGTTACTATCTGGCAGACGTTACAGGAGTCTGTCTGCTCAGACAACAAGACTTAAAAACAGTTTTTACCTTCAAGCCATACGATACCTCATCCACAACACTTAAAAAGACACCAAACTTCACAGGATGCACTCAGAAGCTGTCCTACTGTTTCACAAGTACACTGTAAACGTTGTACTTGTCACTTCATTCTTAGTATTTAAATAAAAATAAAGGCTACGTTCACACTGCAGGCCAAAGCGCATCAAATCCAACTTTTTTGACCCTATGCGACCCATATCCGATCACGGTATGACAGTGTGAACAGCACAAATCCGATATTTTCAAATCCCATCTGGGTCACTTTCGTATGGGGTACTGAATCCGATACATATCCGATGTTGTAGAAAACGACTGCTGTTTGAACGGTCGTTTCGCGTTAAATCCATCTTTTACGTCACTGACACAAGACAGACGCCGATTATCAGCGCGGAGAAGACAAATGAGAAAGCGTGGCGGCGAAAACTGGAGACAGAGACGAAACTGAAGTTTTGGACTTGATTAGCACACATTTCATTGCAATGTTGAGCCTGTGCTAACTTGCATATGACAAATAAACTGAAACTGATCTGAAAGTGAAAAGGATTTCAGAAAGCACGTTAGCCGATTTCGAAGAATGTGTGTCGTCTCCAGGTGCAGGTGAGGGAAAATGCAAAACAGTAAGCATTAGTCTGTAAAGAAGCAGTAATGCGGTCACGTTTTAAGCATAATAAACAGGCTTAGTGAAAGCTCAAAACGGATGATAACATTACAAATACCATGATAAAGTTCTTGTTAAGGAGGTTATTATATTCTTTCTTGCATAAAGGTGCTCTTGGAAAGTCTGCATCTTAAACAAAATACTGTGCTTTGGAAAACATATTGTCATTTTTGGCTGTGAAAATGTTGCACATACTTACCTTGAGCTTCGATAAGAAGCCCTCGAGTATTCCGAGTGTGTAACAGGACACAACCAGGGCTACAGTGATTAGCCTGGGGTCAGCATAAGGTCAGGTTCGAGTGCGAATCTCAGAGACGGATAGAGCTCCACGCCTCCTTCCCGCTCTCTGCGTGCATGCATGTTTATGACAGATCATATACATGCATGTATACTTTGGTAGCTCTTACATGTCAGCTGTTTGAGCTCTGTGTGTAAACAGCTCTGTGCCTAAGTAGCTGTGCAGAGAGAAAAGCAAGCAGAGTGGATCAATAGCTTTTCAATGAGCTGAGAGAAGAGCACTGTGTTAGCACCGTGCACAGGTCCGCTTTTTTATTGTGTTTATAATGTAGTCAGGCATTGGAAAACAGCATGCAGCGTTAGCGCTTTGTTTAGGAACACTAAAACACTGCTGTACACCCAGCTACACACACCTTCAGGCTGCTACTGATGGCCGTTCCTTTGTGCATCTGCATGTAATGCTGGGAGGTGTGAAGCATATTGATTTCAAAGCAGCGCAGACTTCCTAAAGCACACAGCCAGTTTGACACAAATGGTTCAGTCTCCTCTCTCACTGCGCTCAGGCTCATTAAAACATATTACTGTTGTTTGCCACATAACTAAGGACCTACTTTTAGGTGCCAGCGAATTGTTCAAGGAATGGAGAGGCGGCAGCTCAGCACGCATTCAAAGACAGTGAAGAAAGCCTCTTATTGAAAATGACATTGTTTGGAGCGAGGTGGATACATACGGATACTCAAAAGCTTTTTTTGTATTCCTGCACTTTTTCTCCCTCTCTCAGGTCAGTTCCCTTCAGTCAGCTTTACTGGCACAGATGTCGCATGAGCAGCATTGCTAAAACATCTAAATAACTGTTAATTAAATGGTAAAATACCCATAATGTAGTAAACATCAATCACCGAAAGAATCCTAGCAGTTCTGTCATTTGCGCTGAATGGATAATAATGAAATTTTAAATTCACTGTAGCATCAAATTTTTAAATGTTACTGGACTATAGTCCGCAGTACATACACAAAATACTACTAAAGACCAATGTCATCTTTATGACTGTGTGTGGTGTGTTAGGTAACTAGGACGGTTCTAATAATGTGTCAGTGTGGACTCCCACCCTTAGTCTACAGTCTTAAAGCGACAAAAGTCCAAAGCCAAGGTCAAAATATGCTTGACATACCTGACAGCTGTGCTGGAAACTGGCTCATAAGTTTTATGGCAGATGTGTTGTAAAAGTTGCAGAGACTCAGTTTCATTTGAAAACTTGCTTGCTGTTTCTCCATGAATATTCATGGAGATGTCTTTATGTGTCTACGCCTTTTTTGTCTTGCTAGCCAACAGGATATAGCACACCTATGGTCCATTAGCAATCACATATGTATGTTTAGCCTCCAAAACACCAGTAGAACGTCACACTTGTCCTGCCTGTACGCTGAGATATTCCTCACCTCGTTTGTCTCTGTCTCTCCAGGGTGGTCCCATCCAAAACATCGAGTCGCAGCGCTGTCTGGAGCTGGTGGAGAGCCGACAGTCAGAGTTCAGTTTCCAGCTGGCAATTCAGGACTGCACGGATCAGAAATGGACCATCACCAACATACTGACTGTCCTGCCACAGTGAACGTAGTGTCACCAGTCAGATATTAGAAGACCTTTCATGTGATGGACGAAAAACCAAACTGACTCAAAGCCAGGATGGATCGTCACAGAGGTCTGGTGCACATAAAATGAATGAGTGTCCAATTAGAGATGGACTAACACGCTGACCTCAGCATTAAACTAAGCTCCCAAAAAAAAATGAGTTTCAGTACTGGACTTATTTTTAAGGAGAATCTGCATAGAAACAGATGTGCTTCAATCAGACACGGACCATTAGTAACCTAATAACCATTTCATACCAATGACCTGGGAGAAGAGACACTCACAGATGGAGCCGGAGCTCTTAAAACTCCCCACTCTGTGATGGAAATGAGAAATATAGCCACTTGTTCCAGGAGACAGGCTCATGAAATCATGTAAGCAGTCTGGTTATTGCAGGAGCAAGCCTGTGATATATTTTAGCTCCCAGTAGGTAGTTTAAGTTCAGGCCCGAGCTGCCACAGCCTCATCACATAATCTCAAAACAAACCGAGTGAGCACGGTTCAATATGTTTGCGTGCAGATGGACAGATGCGAAGTGAGCGTATTATTGCAAAGCGGCTGGCGTGTTACTCACATTTGATTTTGAGGGCAAGTTTTAAATCGTTACCATTACCGCTCGACTCAGGAAGAGCAACGGAGCAGGTGCTGTAGATTTCCTGATGTCACTAAAAAGGAGATGGTCTAATGAAGAATAACCACAGAGTGATTTAAACTGGCACTGTGATAGAAACACCGTCGCTCAGGGGTTTCAGAGTGTGCTTTGGGATTAAATGGTTTAGAGGCAGAACCGCCGATCATTCTGGCATGTGTGTACACTTATAAACGGAGCAAGAGATTGATCCAAAAAAGAAGACTTTAGATTTCCTGAAATCTGGAAACACCTGGGTAAGAGATGTGAAGAAGATGGAGCTTCATTCCAAGGCATCAGTCCAGAAATGCTCTGCAGAAAAACACTAACTCTGAGATTTCCTCACTATTTAAAAATGTTAGTTTTTCTTTTAACTTTATCTTCAAAATCGTGTTTCAAAGCCCTCTCTACACTCTCAGAAATATCATGTCAGTGCAAGAAATTGTCCCTTTCGATAAAAAATATATTAGTAGTAGTCAACAAAGCCAGAATAACGTTATTTGGCAAAAACATGCTCGTGCAGTAAGACCTACAGATGTCCTGTTTGTTTGTTGTTTTAGTTTGTGTATCAGATCCTTTGCTTTGACTTTAATAGACACCTGCAGTATCACTCAGCATTTGGAAAAAATGGGAAGGCTGTGGGGTGGCTGTGGCTCAGGTGGTAGAGCAGATCAGCTACTGATTGGAAGCATGGTGGTTCGATCCTTGGCTTCCCCAGGATAATAAGGTACTAACCCCAAGTTGCCCTCATTGGAGTGTGAATGCTGGTTAGTTTGCACTTGAGTTTAGAACTGCTTGTATGAATGAGGCTGAAGTTGTATACAGCGCTTTGAGTACTCCAGGAGAGTAGAGAAGCGTTATATAAGAATCCGTCCATTTGCCCTTTCAGAACCAAACTTTTTGTTTATATGGTGGTGGGGTTGTAATCACTCAGCCCTCCTCTCATAAGCCTAGCTTAGTGTCTGGCTGCAGTTTTCACCCTTAAAGTGTCTGGCTGCATTTATGCGCAGAGATTTCCACACTGTCTGTTGATTACTACCTGCTCCCATCAACCTTTTCTGATAAACCTTTAGCGTAAAATATAAAGGATCCGTCTCCAACGTGTCTGAAGAGTGTAATCACACAGTAAAACCTTAGAACAGCAGAAGACGTGGCCACAGCGTCACAGGCTCTTGCTTTTAAAGAGTCGGGCCTTAAAGCAGAGATGATGCAGATGAGAGCGCTCGGTCCGTAATGGTGACTGCTGAGGTCCCGTGAGGTCAAAGTCAGACCTAAAATAACAATTTGCTGGAGTAACGCAAACCTTGGATAAATATTCAGAAGAATTAATTACCACAGAAGGTGTAATAAACCAGACTTGAGTACGTAGATGTGAGTTTATCATAGCATGTCGGCAGTACTCCTACACGGTCCTCAGAAGATGTCCAATCAAGAGAAATAATTGAAAATGCCTGCGTAGGTGTTGCATAAAGGTGCAGAACCTCAGATATTTATTATCCTATTTCAGACACTTCCTCCCTCCTTTTTCAATTCTAAAACTTTTCAACAAGAAGTGCGGTGTTTTTTTTCCCTGGATTTAGAGGTCACTGCCGCCCGCTTGTTTTCTGCCACATGAATGAAAATTTAACCTTGGATGGTTGCCCATTCAGAATACACAGCGGAAAGTATGAAAAGATCACAGTAAAATACAGATATTTGGAGTTTTATGAATTTATAAATCCAGCTATGGTTTTTTTCATCCAGTCATCCAGTCAGGCCTGGATTTCAGGCTAATTTCTTTGAGCTGTTCTTTTTCCAGGGTGGAATCGCTGTACGGCATACATTTTAATTACTTAAAAAAAAATAAGAACTGGATGCACAAGTTTAAACTTATTAACTTGGTGATCACAACTGATTAAGACTGGTAGTGTCTTTGCATCATTACAAAGGACTACACTCATTGGCTCACCCATACTCAGAAGAATGTGAAAGTCCAAGGAACTAAATAATTTTTGGATGTGTCACCACTTTGCAGAGGTCAGAAAGAAGAAGACCCAAACTGTCACCCTTATGTCAGAGGCATTTGGTTAGGGATCCAAAATAAATTAAGACTTGTGCACCCAAATCTTGTTATGCGAAGTCGTTAAAAAATATTAGCGTACAGCCATCCCACCCTAAAAAACATCCCACCCCAAATTAGCATGACATTCATGGCTATGATGAGTAGCCATGAATGTCAGTAGCGATTAAATGTAGCTTTAAGGTGGACTGAAAATGACAAACGCTAACCCTCAGCCATGGCTCATGCAGGAAAATCAGGGTTGGCATGACCTCAGCATCCAAGTGAAGGAGCAAAATGAAACAAAATTACACAGCATCAATGTCTGTAAGAAATGAGACCGGGCAAAAATACGGATGCTCATCCATAGCATTGCTACAAACCGCAACTGCAACTTTCTGATGTTTACTAGAGTAGCGACACCTGAGAGAAAGATCTCGGTGTCTCTTTGAAGGAATTCAGTGTGTTTTAGTAATTTTAACAGTTCACTGAAATGGGAGCCAGCATGACATTCCACCCTCCACCACCTACTCGGCTGCAAAGAGGTCTTTCTGACTTTCTGTGCGGGCTGTTCAAAGGTATCCTGGAAGATGCAGGATATCACAAATGAGTTATGTGCAGAATTAATGCAGTCACTAAAAGCAACTGGCCCGATGGATATGTTGATAGTGGACAAGTTTATGAAGAGGAAGCTTTGGTTTTTTCCCTTGAAAATTCTCCAACAGGAAGCAAAATCAATAAAAACACTGGTTTGTGTGTGTGTGTGTGTGCACTTACTGTTGTTCTGTTTTGTTCCTATAAAAATGTAATTCCCTGAAAGCTTTGCATCATAGGTATACAACATGTAACATTAATAACAACAAAGGGAACCGGGAGCAGGTGGCGTTTCTCAACGCCTGTTGTGTGTACAGCTAAACGATGCTTGCAAGGAATTGCACCAACAAAGAAGAGTACCCTTCCCTCACCCTCACTGGCACCCACATCCATGTAGTTAATCAGCATGGCAGATGCTGCTCTGACTTGTGGAGAGTCATTTGTGCCTCAGTTCTAGACATGGGGGAAAAGGAGATCGATTGTCACACGGCAAAAATCAAGTCGAGTCATCTGCACTGACTTGTGGCATAAATGTAACTCCATACACGTGAGGGTATTTTCTTTATATAAGAGTACATGAACCTTTGCTGATTGGATATGTGTGTATACTACTGCTGAATCATGGGCAGCGTTTACAAATCTCTGAAATTTACACTGTTGTAAAGCTTTTAATCAATTGTAAGTGCTTTGCAGTCAGTCTCCCAATCATTCAACGCTGTCCATGAAAAATTCAATGCATAACGATGATGAAGTTGAATTATTAATCTGGCTGTTGTGTATTCAGAAGGTTTCATTTAACGCGTGGCACGACGGTGGTAACTCATGGAGGACCGGAGCTGTTCGTCTTCTATCAGCTACTGTGTAGCATCGGTTACCGAACCCTCTATTGATCTTTTGTTTTCATTGTGGCTCAGGTTTGTAGATCCTGAAATTTTAAAAGTATCTCAATTTTTGGGAAGCTGTTACTATATCGAGTCATGAAAAATGTCCAAGCTATTTTGTTAGTGTATTTAAAGCAGATATTTATAATTACCAAAAATAATAAAATATTCATGGCTAAACTTGTTCTGTGTGATTTTTCATTCTTTGTGATGGATACTGATCACTACACACTGTTGAGCTAACAGTATTTGATGATTCATAAAGG
Source organism: Hemichromis elongatus (assembly GCA_015108515.1). Taxonomy (NCBI): domain Eukaryota; kingdom Metazoa; phylum Chordata; class Actinopteri; order Cichliformes; family Cichlidae; genus Hemichromis; species Hemichromis elongatus. The sequence continues at coordinate 14,760 of VUQR01025572.1, read as the reverse complement.
TCTGAATGAAAATTGTGTTTTTGATTGAAGAACACATTTGTTCTCTTTTATTCTTAGGCCTAGTCCACACGTAGCCAGGGTTTTTCAAAAAACGAATATCCGCCCCTGAAAAAACTGGCATCCACACCACCTCATTTTAAAAAAAAATTCCGTCCACACGTAGCCGCATAAGAGCATTGTTAAGCACATTCATTGACATGCCAGGCCTGTAGGCAGCAGTAGTTCCCCGTATCCTATCAAGTCAGGTTAACTTTTTGCCTTTCTGCTTACGTTCAACAAAACATGAAACATGTAAAAACGAACAAGCAAAAAGCGCTTGGACAATTGATAACGCGAGCGCAGGTCTGAGGGCATCCATGCTGTAGTGCAAACACAGGTCGCAAACCTGACGTCAGCATTTGTGTCGCAGAAAGTGACGTCGCGGATCCTAAAACTCCGATTATGTCTGTCTACACGCAAACACTGAAAACGGAGAAAACGCAGATCTTTACTTTGTCCGGAGTTTTTAAAAAGATAAATTTTCGTGCCCCAAAACTGCGTTTCCGTGTGGATGACAGGCCGAACCGTAGAAAAATATATTCGTTTTGGGAGATCCCCGGCCTAAGTCTCTGTGTATACACCATTAATAAAGAAACATGACATAAATGTCCTCTTTTTGGAGGAATGGAAAACCGTTACTACACACTGTTCTGAGGATGTACAACCCCAGTTCAAATGAAGTTGGGACATTGTGTCAAACATGAGTAAAAATACAAATACAAAGCAAGTCCCTTTTAACCTATATTCAATTGAATGCACTACAAAGACGAGATAAGACAAGATATGTTCAAAATTATAAACTTTATTGTTGTTTTGTAAATGTTCACTCTTTTTGAATTTGATGAATATAACATGTTCCAAAAAAAGCTGGGACAGGGGCATGGTGCGGATGGTCCTTTTCCTCTTTGGCCCATGATTTCCAAAAACAATTTGAAATGTTGACTCGTCAGACCACAGCACACTTTTCCACTTTGTCAATCTCAGATGAGCTCAGGCCCGGAGAAGCCAACCGGTGTTTCTGGGTGTTGTTGTTATATGGCTTTTGCTTTGCATGGTTAGAGTTTTAACTTGCACTTGTAGATGTAGCGACGAACCGTGTTAACTGAGCCCACGTGGTAATATCCTTTACAGAATGATGTCGGTTTTTAATGCAGCGCCGCCTGAGGGATCGAAGTGTTGGTATTCGGCCTTGCTGCTTACACGCAAAGATTTCTCCAGAGTCTCTGAATCTTTTGACGATATCATGGAAAGTAGATGTTGAAATCCATAGATTCATGCAACTGTACATTGAGAAGCGTTGTTCTTATGCTGCTGGACTATTTGGCCACTCAGTTGTTCACAAAGTGGTGAACCTCAGACCATCCTTGCTAGTGAATAGCTGAGGCTTTTTGGGATGCTCCTTTTATACCCAATCATGACAAACACCTGTTTCCAATTAACCCGTTCACCTATGGAATGTTTTTTGAACATTCCTCAGCTTTCCCAGTTTTTCTGCCCCTGTCTCAGCTTTTTTGGAACATGTTGCAGGCATCAAAATCAAAATAAGTGAAGATTTGCAAAACAACAACATTAGGTATCTTGTCTTTGTAGCGAATTCAAATAAATATAGGTTGAAAAGGAATTGCAAAGGATTGTATTCTGTTTTTATGTTTTACACAATGTGCCAACTTCATTGGAATTGTGGTTGTATGTCTATGAAGTAAGTGTAGGTGGAGAGGCAAAGTACTGTAAACTGTAACTACTCAAAATCTCAAATGACTGAAACCTCATTCAATTCGTGTCCTTACCGAGTTGTGTGGCTGCACCTACTAAATGTTGCATTGGCCCATGCATTTTCTTGCACCAGTGTCTCTGCTGAACTTGGAGTTTGACATCATGAAACATGTATGAGATGGCACTCTCTGAGCACCGCTAACATCAGTCCCGGTAATGCGTCTGTTTATGCTCCCACTGTTTCATAAAGGCCATCATTTGCATGCACACAAAAATGCACAAACATTTCATAATTCATGTTGCCAATTTTTTAACAAGGGAATTGAACAATACTGTATGCAAAGCACTCTGTATAATGGGTTTACAGTAATCTCATTATGAAAAGCAAGAATGCGTACCATCATGGTGCAGATTAAAATGCACTTTTTCAGATGGGTTCAGATAGTTTGAAAGTTATTTTTCATGAGTTTGTTGGTGACAAATAACAAATCACTTCACATATTTGCACAATGATTGTCACCGGGGATGGACCTGGGGTTAGACTAGTTTAGGCTTGTACCTGAGTCACCATAAAGCTACAGATCTCGGGAAATGAAGCCAAACTAACACCTATGAGTTTTGTTTTATTTGACTAAGACTGTTTCTGAGTGAATGACACAGAGAAGTTTGTGATTTAACATTAATCTGTGCAAACTCATTTGAGTCCAACAACAGCAGTCGCCTCAAGGCGCTTCATATTATAAAGTAAAGACCGAACACTAATACAGAGAAAACTCAAACAATCGGACAACCTGCTACGAACAAGTACTTGGCGCTAGTGGGAAGGAAAAACTCCTTTTAATGGGAAGAAACCTCTCACAGAATCAAACTCTGGGATGGGGGAGGGGCGTTTGCTATGGCTAGTTTGGGGAAGATGGGCCAAAAATAGAGTAAATGGTATTAACCCTTTGACAACCTCAAAGCTACGCACACAAATAAAGAGGTAGGACTCGAAAGTTTTGTTTATTAAGTTTATGATGTTACTTTACATTAACTACTAGTTACAAGCTACTAGCCCTGACAAGGTTTGGCTTGGACTTGTTCTACCTAATCTGAGGTTAGCTGGCTACGTCAGCTGCTTTTTGCTAAAATTTGACACCTAGCTTCAAACCTTCTTTGGGATTTGGGACTTTGGGCCTTGACGTAACATGAGGTTTCACTAGGATTTGACTCTGTCAGCTTTTTAATTGCCTGTTTTATTGCAGCAGTCACTCCGGAATAAATTACCCACTTCAGTTTCAGACCTGTCTCTTGAAAATGACATTCCTATAGAACTAAACTGCATCCTAACCTAAGTAAGGATTTGAGAGAAATGCACATTCTCTCCAACAAAAGAGCCTCACAGTTTGAAAGTATGCCCATCCAGGCTTGCTGCAGTGGTGGAATCATAAGTAAAAAGACTTTCATCCAGAGAGTTAAAGTTTGATCCAGAGTAATGAGCCAAAGCTCATTTGGGCTATTAATGGTTGCCTATAAAGTCATGACAGCAGGGAAGCAAGAACATAAATGATGACAACATGATGATTAAGCTGAACATTTTTCACCTTAATGGTTTTTTGTTTGTTTGTTTTTTTTTATCTTGGCCACCACTAGAAAATTGTTAATAGTTCAAAATAATAACTTTTCATTGTTGTCCAAAATTACTCCAAAAATGCATCGATGACTCATCCACCAGGTCGCTGAAGAACCCAGAACAACATCTAAAGACTTGCACTTACCTCAGTTAAGATCAGAGGTCACGATTCAACCATAAGAAAGCGGCTTGGACTCAGAGTCCAAGGAGAAAAAGAGAACAGAGGCTTGTCTCATTTTTTGTAAGGTCTGAGTCCCGTCGTCTGGTATAAAACTAACATAGCCCTTCATCAAAAGAACATCATAGCAACTGTGGGTGTGGTCTGGATCCTGAGCTCATGGGCATCACTTGTATTTACACTGAGTGTGGTCATATCGAATATAAGCATCCACGGCTGGAACACAGTAAATATGACAGAAAATAAGGAAAAGTAGAAGATAAGTGCATCTGTGATATCACAAAATAATAAGATCTGGAAATAAAGAGAGAGATGTATGAAAAATATTTCTCCATTTCAGTGAAGGATTTGAGCTCCTGATGATGGTCTGAAAGCTCTCATGATTTCCAAAGTTATGATGCTCTGGGGAAAACAACACAGACTAAAGACAAAGATAATGAAGCCTCACTGGTGCAGTTTATCCTCTGTAGTGCCACTAAACAGGGGGGCAGAAGAGTGGCCCTCTGCAGCCTTGCAGAGTCTGAAGATGCACTAATTATCACTTCCAGGCGACAGCCCACTCTCTTGTGAGGCCACTGATGAGCTGCCTGGACTCACTCGTTCTCTCTGTCCCACTCGTTCTCACCTTTACGCTGTCATTATCCTCGCCGCTCTCCCTCCTTTTTCCTCTCACTCCTCCTCACTCAGACCTCATCCTCTCCTCTTTTTAATCCACTTTTCCTGCACTGCCTCCCCCTCTTTTAATATATATCATTATGAAGCAGATGCATCTTCACTACAGAGGAATCCATCCTTTAACACGGCGCTTTCTTCAAGCACAACAGAGATGCCCGGGCATCAGAAAGGCTTAAAGCTCTCCCTCCAGAAGCAATAAACCATTTCCAAGGATGACTTGTAATAAAAGCTGAAGCCCTGCACCTGTATTGTTTGGGGGAGTTACCATGAACACCTCATAAACAAGCCTCAGAGCCTCTCGTAACATCAAAGGCATTGTAAACCTGGCACCTCCAATGAGCCGTGAGCGCACGTGATGATAAACACACACACGCACACATCTGTGCAACAACGTAGCCCTAAATGGCGGCTGAGCGATTAAAGCCAGTGCTGCACTCTGGGGCCTTGAAGGGAGCGTTAATGACTTAGCAGCAACCTTTGCTCACGCCTCATTGGCTCAGGCTTCTGCTGAGTAACCGTCGAGACTTAATTGAAGGGTACACTTCGTTAACACTGTTGCCAGGTGACCACAGAGGCTTAATTGAAGGGCAACGCTTCATTGGATCCGTGCCTGTCCATCAATCAGGTGCATTAGAAAGAGCTTAGCTTTTTATCTTTGTTGGCAGCCAAATGTGTTGAATGGAAGAGAGAAGAAGTACAGGAGGCAAAGGGAAGCAGGGAAATAGAGGGAGGGAAAGTAAATGTTGGGAAATGATAAGGGGTGCAGAATGAGGAGAAAAGGGCAACAGAGAGGAGGAATAAAGGTCCACGGGAGACAAGAAAGGCACGAGAAGGAGGAAGTCCTAGGGGATCTGATTATCAGATTAAGGAGCCAATGCTACATCAGCGATATTTCAGCATGGAAATGAAAGCTCTCCTGACAGGGAAAAGGGCCTAATCTTCTGTTTCTAATTGGATAAAACCTGTGCTCAGCAAAGGAAACGATCAGAACTCAAACCCACAATGACATTGAATTCTCATGTGCCTTTCAGTTCCACAAAAAGATTCTCATTTTGTGGAATAAGCTCCTGCGGGCCATATGGAGGGAGCCCAGGAATACATTATACTTTGCCTCTCATTCTCCATATATGGCAGTTGTTAACTTTAACACTTTGTTAAAGTGCAGTCATTATTGCAGTTAGGCAGTTAGGCACACATAACTTAGTTAGTTGAGTATTAAGGCGGGTGTGAAATGGACCAGAGCAATGGATTCCTACAAATAGAATGAGATAATACAATTTGAAAAGGAAGTATTTTACTTTGATAATATGGCAGAAACTGGATTATTTGCCATTACTAGAAATTGAGACTATGGTTCATTTCTAATAATTGTAGGAATCTCCATATATCTGTCCATTTTCTCTGCATCTATAGCAGCGTGTAGTGCTGCAAACGTGAATGAGCACAGCATCACATTTGATGTCATTTGGAGAAGTGATTCTTGTGTCAGGAGTCTCTCCTGTCCACCGTTGCCTTAAAACACCAGCCAGGTTGATACGTTTTTGAGGTCATTCATTAACATTTTCAAGGCTCTTACCTCTCTAGGTTTAACTATTATTAGTATGCACCAAACATTTACACTAAACCTAACCTAACCAAATAACACTTTGACCCTAAAGCCAAGACTTAACTTTTAATCAGTCCTGTGAAAAAATGTGGGTCAGTCAAAATTGTTTTTTATGATTACACCAGTGGTTTAAAACTCAAGCTGGTTCTCACCATAGACTGTATGTAAAAGATGGATGTAATTGCCATGTCATCAACAACTGGTGAGAGAAGTGTTTTTGCTGTCACTTGACGTTTTAAAAGTGGACAAACGAGGTATTAAAAACAAAAACAAAAAGCCACTGCTAGCTCATTTGTTTTTCTTTTTGACTCTAATGCATGTTGTCATAAGGTGGACATCAGGATGTTAAGAGTAGCGACTGAGTCCATGGATTCATCAGTGAAGAGATGGGCATATGAAGCTTTGTGAAGCCTTTGAGGCTTTTTGTTGATACCAGAAAAAAAAAATCTAAACCTTCGAAGGCAAACTGTACTAGTGACATCTAGTGGCCAAAAGCTGTACTTTTATTTAATGCCCTCAACTTGTCCCAGGTCCTGGCTTCCTTCTACAAATGGCAAAAATGTAAAAAGTGCTGGCAACCACAAAAACATCATAACCCAAAAACACGCTTTGTCAATCCAATCAGCTGTTCATAGCACTTCCTACGTTGGAATAAATGTCAGCACAAACTATGGCATGGCTGCCATTACCTGCCAAAACCGGAAGTTACATCGTTTTCAGGGAAAATGTAGTTTTTTCCTATATGACATTTACAAAGATATGCTGGTGTTTTTAAAATTAATTTTTGAGTTTATGCTTTTCTGCATAGTTTCTGGGATGCTTAAACTCAAATTGCATTATAAAATGTATTTTCGTTTTTCCTGCAGTATATAAAAATTGGTGTATCTCAAAAATAAAACTATGAAGAAACTCAAAATAAATTTCCTGTGGTTGAAAACTATTTTGTGCAACTTTTTTGCATTTATGGTTTTGAGGGATATCCCTCAATTTCTCTAACTGGAAAAATGTGTAAAAAAAAAAAAAAAAAAAAAAAAATATTTTTTTTTTTTTATTTTTTTTTTATTTTATTTATATTTTTTAGTTTT
>VUQR01025570.1:0-11913 GCA_015108515.1 Hemichromis elongatus | reverse complement strand
AATAAATATTTGGGTCTGTTGTTTAGTTTTGCATTAGGATCGATGATCCTGTCTGAAATAACGGCGCTTTATTCATTCATAACTATGTGTGATACTTCTTTGTACTCTCTGCGTTTTTTTTATTCATGTTTTAATTTAATTCACATTTTTAATCAAGATCTGAAACTAGTAAAATAAAATGAAATAAAAATGGAAGCCTCAAAAACTTTCAGGCTTTATTTAATCTTCAGAAACTCCAGCTGGGAACTAACAGCAGCGCTGCTTCAGTCTGAAGCTGTATTTTGGTGTGATGTCGCCCCCTGGTGGTGTCTGTCAGCAGTCTGAACTTTGCAGGCACCTGCAGGGGCCCAAAGATGACTCAAAGGAGGCGAACATCGTTCGAATGTGATGAAATAAATTGAAAATAAGACAAAACAAAACTTTATCAAACCCAGTTATCTAACTCTTTCACAATAAAAGCCTCCTTCTTCCTGACATGATGACGGTGACATAGCAACAGAGAAAAAGCTACCCAGGTGTTTCACAATAACATTCCCATGTTTCTTCACAATAACCCCCAGATGTTTTACTTTTAATACAACGAGGATGTCAGATTTGATCTAAACTACTGAAATGTGTAAAACTGGTCAACTCATGAAAGATAATTAAAATTGAATGGAAAACTCTTCCTGAAGGCGTTAAGGGAAATTAAACTGAAACAGTTCATCTTTGCCGCACTGACGATGGAGGACCTGTCAGTTCATTTCCAGGTTAATAAGTAATCAATAAAACTGTGACTGATCAGAGCAGAGTAAACCTGAACTTTCTGATCCAGCTTGACCTTAAATTTCCTCTTACAGCTTCACAATAAAAGCCTCCTTGTAATTTCATAGTAAAAGCCAATTAAACTCTTTACAGCAAGTCACATAATTGTTTCACATTAAAAGTCTTCAATCTACATTTGAGCAGTGACCCTAGTTCTTCACAATAAAAGCCTCTCATCTGTAGATAGGACAGTATCTTCATTGTAATAAAAGCCCTACAGCCCAAAAAAGTATATTAAAAGTAGGAAGTTACAAAAACACTTCACAATTAAAGTCTTGAAACGGCATTTGACTAGTAAGAGCCTCCACAGTAAGGATCACCAAAACAAGTTCACAATAAGTCACAAAGATTCATTGTCTTAAAGTCACAAAGTAAAAGTCTCTGGTTTGCTTCACAATAAAAGCCTCAAATACATTAAAAGTCTTGAAGCTGGTTCAAGGTGCTACTGCTCCTTCACAATAAAAGTCTCTCAGTACACACAGAATAAAAGCACAAAGATGCTTGAAATTACAAGCAAACAGGTCCTCCTATCACTTCACAATAAAGGCCCACCAACATTTTCACATTAAAGGTCACAAAGGTCCTTCAAAGTAAACGAGTTAAAGTGGCTATTGAATCTCAACAAAATTCCTTTACTTGCTTCACAATAAAAGTCCCCTAGTAGCTTCAGAGTAAAAGCCACTGAGCATTTTTACAACGAACTGTTTCAAAATAAGAGCTCAGAGACTAAATGAAATGCTAAAGCTGCTTCATAGTAAAGCTCTCACAGCTAACTGTGCGACTAGATTTATTCTCCAAGTCGCTTCAAACCCCGTGATTTGATTTGTAATTAGATGCTTCACAATAAAAGTAATTTCCTTCAAAATAAAACCTGCCACCTGGTCAACGACATGCTGTTGGATCCCAGAGGTCTGCTCGACGATGTTTCCACCTTGTCGCTGCGATGTTGGCTGATGGTTGGAGCAGCGCAGTCGTGTTTTTGTGTCTCTCCTCATTAAAGTTGGATGAAGCTGCTGGCGAGGTCGTCGCCCGTAAAGTGGAAACCAGCCGCTGAGTGTCTGGATGAGCTTTTAGACCATCTCTGTGGTTTTCACTTCATCTCGGGAATAACCGAGAGCTTTTTAGAGGGAAACCACAAAAACACCTCAGAGTGTTTCCCGCCGCGGCTGCTTCAGAGATCCCAAAGTGATATACACGAGCTTTATTTTTGGCCTAAAGTCTGAATCTGTGCGTTATGTGCTTATTGTGCAGGACCCAAACTGTTTGAATACAAATCCTCTGACTTACAGGAGATTTCATGACAGACAGATACATGAGGCACTTTATCACCATGTAGCAAGTCTGATGAACTTATACCTTCAAATAAAATGAGGGATTTGTTGTTGTGAAATGTGGTTATATTAAAAAAAAGTGAAATAGATTGAAACAAGTACTAAAGTGGTGGTCAGAGCATGAAGCTTCAGTCAAGATTAAAACACAGAGGCCAACTTTGTCTTTGTTGTTTATTGTGTTTCCAGGATCTGTGTGCAGGGGATATCCTTAAATGGTCATATCTGCACAGAAGTCCCGCCCTCATGCCCTTAAAAATTCCTTTTTGTGAAGAGCAACCAGTCAGAAGAAAGTAGCCCTAAAGGAGGGGCTGCAAAAAGGGCCAGGATAAGACAAAGAAGGATTATTTTGTGACTCATGCAAAGCCGCTGTGAATGAGCATAGTAGTTATACATCTACATTCGTCATCAGGAGTAAAGAACACAGACAGACACTGATGCTCTTATATGTTTTTTTATTTTTCAGCACTCTTTTTTTCATCCTGCTGCGTATTTGCAATGATTTTTTTCTAATATATGATGCATTATATGGAGGTGCGTCAGAAAAGGTGCAAACATCAGCAAACACAAAGAAAGAGCAAGAGATTTCAGGTTTGACAAACACATTGCAACTCGGTGACGTTCAGCCTCCTCCTGGGCCGTGCGCCGCTTCGTAATGACATCATGTGATAGGATAGTGCCCCCTACAGGTTCAAAATCTAACTGTTTTTGATGAAAAAAACTGAGTGTTTCAGTTTTTATAATCAGGAAACTTTAAAACCTCCATGTCGAACCACCATCATCTGAGTCAAACCCTGAAAGCTTTAAAACACAGACTTTCCCTGCAGAGTGTCCTTTCTACACTTCTCATAAACCAGGTTACCAACTCACGCTGCCTTCAGGCGACGCAGATAACCATCGCGACGAGCCTCATTAATGAAGGTTCAATATTCCTGCTCTGATTTTGTGCTTGAGAAATAGGGATTTAAACCCTGCATTTAATTTTTGCTAACTTGTGAAGACTCAAGTTCAAAGTATTTGAGAACGTCTCAATAAAATTACATGAACAACAGGCAGCACGAAGACAAAAGAAACACTTCACGTGTGAAGCGGCGAACGAGCACGCACACATCTGGTTTTTCTTACATTTTATGACATTCTCAAATATTTGACACGCAACTAAAATCTTTTCTACGCAGGTGCTCGTTTGTGAAAGGTGACAAATCTCATCTGGTGTCACATGTAAATAAATTAAAATATAACTTTTTATTTATTTTAACTCATAAAAATGGCATAAAATTAACAAAAAAGAAGGGAAATTTATTTTATTTTAAAATGTATTAGTTATTAGATTTATTACCAGTACACTGCTTGTTGCTGATTTTTTTCTCTCTATGTTGAATTTCATTTCTTTTTTTCACCTTTTCTTTCATTGCTGTCTTGTGCTAGCATGTTATCATATGAGCTCAATATTTAAAAAAAAAAAAAAAAAACGGGAATAAAAAGATTTTTTATCTAGAATTTATTTAGATAATAAACTGAGATATGTGATGTCTGTTTTGGTTATGTGACTGGCACTTTGCTTCCTCCGTACAAACAGGCTCTCACTTGATTTTTGAGGTGAACTTATCTTGTAACTTGAAGGCAGTTAGACTGAAACCGTGTTTTGGTTCTGGTCCTGGTTCTCCTGCTGAGCTGGAAGCAGAGGATGTGGTAGAAAGGACACTCGGTACAACATTCCTGTCGAGTGGTTTGGTTGTGTTGATGCGTACAGAAACATTAAGAGGCGAGCGTTCGCGCTGGACCGAGCCGCTCGTGTTCCATTCCTCGCGACCCTGAACCCCAAACTGGAAGACATTCTCAGAGGCAGCGCAGCAGACTGTGACTGGTTCATTCATTTCCATCCTTCAGTCCATTTATCCATTTACAAGCTCACAAACCACGCCCCATCTGACCCCGCCTCTTTTCACCCTCCACCTTCACCAATCTGAATCCAGCAGAGGGCGCACCTAAACGCCGTGAACACCTCAGACTGTTTTAAAGTGTTATTTCTGCAGTTTGGTGTCAGCTGACGGGAGGTGACGAGTTTCCCAAAAACAAACCCACCAAAGCTCAAACTCTCGTCCATCTGCAGGCCGAGCTCCTCGATTGTTTAAAGGGACGTTTTCAGCAGTGGTTCTGTTAACGGTTTTAAATTTGTGGCTGTTCTCCGTTACTCTCTTATTCGGCATTCATGTTTTTAATACTTTACTTTGCAGCTTCTCTGACGTGCTGCTCCATCTTATGGTACAAACTGGTGGAAGGTGGAAGTCCAGCCCAGTGTGGTTCTAAAATGAACAGCTGCTTGTTCAGGTTCCGAGCATTTGGGATTTGGTCCAATCTAGATGTGGAACCAGGAATTGTTAAGGATTCTCCAACCTTGTGCAGTGGAGGGAACATTTAGCCTGATCTTCATGTCTAAAAAATATCTTTACAAATGATTTCATGATGCCAGAACTTTCTCAGATTTTTCTGCGCCAGATGATGAAAGAGGGGATTTTGATCTGAACTTCTAAAATCACAGTATGAGCTGCCGGATCGCAGCAATAATTGCACTAACGGTTTTCCATACATGCTGCAGTTCTGGTGATTTCCTCCCACTGAGAACGGTGAAGGCAGTGATAGAACGTGTGGAGGAGGAAGGGCGGGTTTAAGGGGGACAGGTTTCGTTTTTTCTTCCATTTTTCTTTTTGGGAAACTCGGCCGGCAACGTTGGAGAGAAGTAAAGGGTCTGAGTGAGAGAAGAAGGAAAGTCAGAGGTTGCAGAGGGCAGTGCAGCGACTCAGGCTGAACGTCTAAACTTTACTCTCTGGAAAGGAAAAGTTCTCGCTGTTACAGAGCAATGCAAGGAAAAAAAAGTCCTCGGGGTGGACCAAAGAAAAGAAACTTTCAAATCCTAAGCATTCACCCAGAGAGCTGTAGCTCTGCTCTTTCTTAAACTCTTGACTTTTATTTTGTAAGACAACAGGAAATCGTTTCCTTTCAGCTGTGTGAAGTTCAGACAAGGTTGGAGTAAAACAGTTTTCAGGGCAGTGCTCTTTGTCTAAACAAAGTGGGGCAGTGTCAGAAGCGCTACCAAAGCCCCCCATCAGCCGACACCTGAATGCATCACGGTGGAGGGAGATGAACTTTTATCTCCCTTTTTATCCGAAAACATCCATGTGAGATTTCACAAAAACCTGTTCTGGAATCTTTCCGTAAAATTCACTAATCAATAACTGATAATTTGATCTTTAAATATTGAAATTTAACAATCTATTTTTCTTCCACGATCATCAACATAAAAAAAAATGAACCAATCAGAGCTCAGTGTGCAAGTCCTCATCAAAACCAAACATACAGTTGTGTTATTACAAAGTGAGCGCATGCTGTGGCGTTTTAACCCGTTAAATCCTCATCACGCCTGCGCAGGCCAGGTCACGGTCGGCTCGTCGTTCAGCTTCAGTCCTGTTCAGACCGGATCAGAGTTACACAACTCGGCTGTTAGTGTCTCAATAAATCATTTAAATCTCCCCATGTCTGCGTGGGCGTCGCACAGAAAGTACATCATGCAATATTTCTTCTAACGCCACGAAACCCAAAATCTTTTCATGTGATCAGACCCTGAACGCAGCACAGAGAGAAGGAGCTGCGAGCGTTTTTTTTTTGTTTTTTTTATCAAATTATTTGTGGACTCCACATTCCTGCTGGTCAGCAGCTGAAAATCCCCACAGTCAGAATTACACCCCCACCTTCACCGCGTTTGCGGCTCTCTTTGCCCTTCCTGTTGCCCCGGGTTTTGCCTCACAGACTGCGAGCCTCTAAAACAATAACTCACATGAATCGTGTTTTGTAAAGCTCGCTGTATTTAAAGGACCGCCGTAGCTACCAGGACGTCATTCCCTGTTTTCGGGACTCGCTGGACGGACTTTACATTCAAATAAAATTCCAGAATTTCAGTCGCCAAAACTGGAGCTCAGACTTCTAAGGCAGGGAAATCCTCTGTAGAGACTAAAACAGCGTGTTGTATCAGGCTGTTTATTTCTGCTACAAAGTGGGACGTTTAAACATACAAGTCTACGGAGACCAACTCACTGCTGAAGGGTGCTGCTTGATTTTGGGGTGTGTGAAATCCCTCCTGCCGTTCTTCATTTATTACTTTCTGTGCAATGGGACAGAATTAGCGCTATGCTAAGCAGCGCAGCAGCTTTTACTGGCTTGTTTGCACATTTCACGGTTACTACCGACTGTACAGTCGGCGTGCTGCCTGTAATCTGACGGCACACCGACTAGTACAGAGGCATCTAGGGTTGTTTTTGTCCTACTTTTCCCTTCCCTCATGTTTTAGGATATTCCAAATCACCTCATCGTTATTTATTTGTTCATCGAAAATATTTGGGAACCAACTACTCAGACTCATACTACAGTTTGTTCCAACCGAAAACTGAGCTTGAGTATTTGGCCTATAAACATCTGCAGGTGCTTTTACAAGCCTCTTTGCAACCCACCTCCACCCCAGCTGGGTTGTATCATAGCTGATGTCTCTGTTGCATAGTGACGAATATAAATTCCTCTGCAGATGTAATAGCAATCCTCTTGTGTCTAAAGTGGTTTGTGTCAGTGACCTAGACCTGCCGGAGACGAAGCCTGTAGACAACACTTGGGGCTGAAAGATCAAAGCCTTTCTCTGCGCCTCGCACAAACTTTTGATCCCTCACATTTGGAAGGGTTTAAAGAAGTTTAGTCAGGTTTCATCAACGTGAAGCGAAAGCAGGAACTCGATCTACAAACTGCTGAGTGATTTTAAAAAGCAGGAATTTGGAGTTCACATGAACACCACCTGCGGTGACCACATGAACGGGCACACTGTTCTGATCCTCTCAGGCGTACAGTCACCTCACCTGGTCGCCCGACTGACCTCTTTCACAGGAAGCGCTTCGATCCGCACAGAGCTGGAGACCCAGCCGTATTCCTTCCTTCAGTCGGCAGTGTCTGCAACAAAAACCCACAAAGGCTCCCCAACCCGAAAACACAACATAACGCACGTAAAGATGTGGCAGCTGAAGAAGACGAAACAGAAAAGGTCTTCCTTCCAACTGGACGGAACATCTCGCAGAAGAAGAAGAAGTTGAAGCGCGGCGTGTCAAAAGTGCGAAAGTCTTTGCATTCATTAAGAAATGAAAGGAAGTGGAGTTTCTACATGGCTTAAAGCTTCGGAGTTCTCAGCGCTCGCTCGACTCGCAAAACATTTTGTCATCGTCGTGACAGAAATGATGATGATGATTACAATGTGGCGATGAAGAGTAGGTGGGCTAGCCTCTCGGCGCCATTTCAGCAGGGCTCTTTGCATAAAATGTAAATCATCATCATCAACGTCTTGATTTTTTTTTCATTTCCAAACAGGCCCCTCCCCTCGCCCTCCCCATTTGATTTAAATATTTCTTTACGAGCAAGAAGACCCCACCGCCCCCCCTCCCCTTTTTTAAGCTTCTTTTTTCTTCGTTTTCGCCGTCGTCGTTATGGCGGTTGTTGTCGTCGTCGGTGTGGTTGTAGTTGTTGTTGCTGAACAGAGGGAGTGTTAAAATGGGAGTTCTCCTCCTCCTCCACCTTCGCCTCATCTTTCTCCTGCGGGTGGCGCTGCAGGCTACGACGCCTCTCGTTCTGTGGAGGACTCCGCTGCCCGCTGCTCCCTCTCCAGGCTCCTCGCCCGCTCCTCGCTGTTCATCGTCGGGCTCCTCGAGGACTTCAGCAGCTTCTCCTCGAGCTCGTGCAGCGACGGCTCCTTATACATGCAGACTACAGGGGGGAGGACGGGGGAGGACGGGGGAGAAAGACAATGAGTCATTAAAGCATCACGCCACTGCGAACAATCAAATTTAGACATAAAGTAATAAAAAAGACTCTTCTTGTTGCACAAGTAAATATTGACAATATTAATGTTTATCTACATGTTTTACTTTGTTATAAACAAAAAGTTTTATTCCATTTGTATGTATTCATTTAATATGTAAACAATCTATTATTTAACATTTATCTAATAAAACCACACGTTTAGTTGAATCAAAAGTAATAATTGTATCTATACAAGAAATATATTATTATATACACAATTTTTTAGATTACATGTAAATGTGAATATTTATATAGATAAAAATTGAACTATATGTAAGATTTACACATTATTTAGGTTTAACAAAGATGAACACTTTTTAAATAAAAAAACTAAATTCATTATAAAAAAATAATATTAAAAAAAAAATCAAATTGATTTAGATACTTTTACAATTTTACAAAATAACATCATTTTGAAACAAATGTCAGTAAATTTTACGTGCACAAAAATTATTCGAATCATTAATATAAAAATGTATGTAGTTAAACAAACTTACTTATATAAATATGCTTTGCCCATGTGTGCGTGCAGTAGTGTGTTTTTGTATGTATGTAATTTAAACTCATAGACTAATATATATATACATGAACTCTAAATTAAATAATTATTTTAAAATGATTTAATAAAACTACACGCTTTGAAAGAAGTGGAATTACATCACCAACAATTATGTCCGTAAAAAATAAATATTATTGTAAACAATTGTATTTATTATTTTACATGCAAAAATATGTTTATATAGAGATATGTACATCTTACATGTGCATGTGCAGTTTCTAATAAATTGATTTATTAAATTAAAAATTTTATTGCATCATTTAAATATTACATTTATTATATGTATTACACATCTGTTATGTTTAAAAAACAAACAAACATGTGCATCGAGGCTATATTTACCGATACAGATGTATTTTAGAATATTGCAAATACATAATTTATAGTACAAAAATAATTAACCCTATCGTGATGTTAATTTTATTTTCTATAAAACTTCAGAAAACTGAAAGTGCCTTGAGGCGACTGTTGTTGTGATCTGGCGCTATATAAAAAAAAATTGAATTGAATTGAAAAAAGATCATGACATGATTTCAGATTCAGACCCCCAAAGAAATTAGAGTTCACCCTCTGATACTGTTTCCAATTACATTATTATCAATATCTATGCACAGGTAAGAAGTTCCCAAGTGTCAGCATACCAAGGATGAGGATATACTTAAACCTTTATGCAAATTATAAAAACAGCCCTGAAGAAAATCTATTCTGACTAGTAGCTACTTCATGTTTAGTGTGTTCATGTTAAACAACAGAAAAGAAGAACGAATCAGAAATGAAGGAGGTAAAAGAAGACATCAGTGGGTTAAAGAGGGGGTAGAAGGAAGAAGGGGGGAGAAAAAATGGGAAGAGGGTGAAGGACGCCGAGGAAGAGGAGAAGATGGACAGCAGGACAAGAGGAAGGTGATAGTTGACAGATGTATAGTTGACAGATATTTTTAAATGAAGATGAGGGATGAGACGGGAGGGGCAGAGCAGCTGAAAGCAGAGACGGAGCTTCGTGTTTCCAGTTAAACCTCCATCTGTGATATTAGAGCTTCACCTTGTCCTCAAACTCGGAGTTCTCGCTGGACGACCTCGGCTCCCGGCTCACCTCTGAGCTCTCCAAACCTTCCTCAAACGCTCTCGTTTGCTTCCAGGCTCTAAGAGCACAGCAGCCAAGCTACACTGGTTCCTAAACACCAACACTATAATGACTCAGTCTCTGCAGTCAGCTGCCGCTTTACTGGTTTTATCTTCAAACAGGACTAAAAATATCAAGTTAAAAGACTTCACTGTCACTAAGCACAGCTCTATATATTCCTTCAATTCATGGCGATAACTGTGGTTCAGGTTCTCCAGGAAATACGAGTCTGGGCGGCCACAGACTGTTAAGAGGGTCAGTGTTTACGTAGGCTATTTATTGGGCCAATGGTTCACCTGAAGTAGGTCAGAATGTAAGGCAGGAACATTAAAGTATGTTTATTAACGTTGACATCTTGTTGAGATGTATATAGTTCCTGAGTTATGAAACAGCAGCATATGCACACAGAAGAACAATGTGAAATATGTTAACATTAGCATATTCAAAAGCTTTGAAATATTTTGTCACTAGTTGACTTGTTGGTTAAATGAAATGGAATGGAACCTACATAACCTTTACTCAGGTTTTCCATTCTTTGTCCTCAGCTAGACTAACTTCCTCACAGACCTGCAAACCAGTCATGAATTTTAATTATAAATATTATAAATATTCACTCTGGGACAAAACCAAACAAGTGTGGCTTGAACCTTAGCAGGTTTAGAGAAGTAGATGAACTCCAGGATGGTTCCCTGAGGAACTTCTCAACTTACTTTTGTTCTTTTAGCCTTACAATACTGCAGACCTACATACTTTCTTATTACTTTGCTGTTTCAAATAAATAAAATTGATAGCAGCATTATTAATTTTCATTTCATTCTGCCTTTTGGTTTTTCAGAATGCGATGTCTTTCTGTCCTCTCAGACCCGTAAGAAATGAAAGCATTGCCAACAGCACCACCTGTGTCCACAGTCCGCCTCACCTTCGATGGGTCTGGGGACAAAGTGTGAGCACGGTTTGGTTTTCTTCACTCGGTTTCCCTTCATGATGATTCCTTCCTTATTGAGGCCCAGGAACCAGGCCCGGCCCGACTCGTGCTGCCGGTAAATCGTGGACGAGTAGATGACGTAGTAGTTTTCAAACACGGACTCTTTAAACTTGCACTCTGGTGTGAACACATCCTGAAACACAAACACACAGAAAACATTTGTTTTAAGTAGAAATCAGCAGAGAGATCATTCTGTAGTTCTTCTGACACGACTGCCGGCTTCACATCTCTCTGAGTCTACATATTTGATTACATGACTCAGCTGCTTTTATCAGACTGTTATTTTGAATTTTAAACTCGGGGGCTTTTATTTTAAAATGAATTGAAGATAACAGCCTGCAGCTACACCAGAAATGGAGAATATTACTGAACAAACTTTTTTGGTTTTGCACCAGAAACACCTGATATGTTCTTATCAGAACTCGAGCACATTTCTCTCACCTGCCCAGCGTCAAAAGCTGACCAACAGCCTTTTAGTTTCAGAGTTCAGTTTGTCCTCTTGCAAAGCTTTCGTCACCATTTTACTTCCATACATATCGGCCTGCCTTGTGTGATAGGACAGGCAGGATAATGTCCACTAAATGCTGATACTTCACTTTACAGAAACATGGCAGGATGTGAGCCGCACAATATGACACAACACACGAAGCAGCCAATGAGCCCTGACCAATACCAAACACCTTGAAGGTGTCCGGATCGATCGTGTTACACGCACAAGATAAAGTCAGCAGCACTGCAGGGCAGACGCACACGTTCACATTTAACATGACAGGACATTACAGTTTATTTAAGTATTACAAAAGCTGGTAAACACTGAGCACAGGACCTGTACACTACCGCGGCCACGCTGCAGGTGAACCAGGACCTGTACACTACCACGGCCACGCTGCAGGTGAACCAGGACCTGTACACTACCACGGCCACGCTGCAGGTGAACCAGGACCTGTACACTACCGCGGCCACGCTGCAGGTGAACCAGGACCTGTGCACTACCACGGCCACGCTGCAGGTGAACCAGGACCTGTGCACTACCACGGCCACGCTGCAGGTGAACCAGGACCTGTGCACTACCACGGCCACGCTGCAGGTGAACCAGGACCTGTACACTACCACGGCCACGCTGCAGGTGAACCATGACCTATGCAGTACCACGGCCACGCTGCAGGTGAACCAGGACCTGTGCACTACCAGGTCCACGCTGCAGGTGAACCAGGACCTGTACACTACC
>VUQR01025568.1:0-11630 GCA_015108515.1 Hemichromis elongatus | reverse complement strand
TTAAAATTTCATCTAAAAAAAAAAAAAAAAAAAAAAAAAATAAAAAAAAAAAAAAAAAAAAAAAAAAAATATAAAAAAAAAAAAAAAAAAAAAAAATAATTTTAAAAAAAAAAAAAAAAATCACTTTTGCTGCTTCTTATCCAAGCACTTTGTTCCATATAATATTTCAGCATGCAGGTTTCTTAAAAGCCTGAATTGACTAAAAAAATGACTCATCTCTGTGCAGATGTGTGGTTATGAACTTTTTAAGGGTAACTTTTCTGTTGATGAGACACCCTCTTACTCCCCTAAGGTTTAGAAATATGATTGACCTGGGGCTAGAAAGCTTTTGCCAGCTAGTCGTGCATACTTTTGAACTCCCTGAACTCCCTGCCATTAGGCTATGCCGCTTTGCACTCGCATTGAATGCTTGTCTGTCTGGAAAAGGTGAAGATTTAAATTTGGGTAAGCACTTTGAGGAGTTACAGGGCCTGCAAAGTTGCATCGCATTAAGCATGCTTGCCACAGAGAGATAAAAACGTTTAAATTTTATACTTAAGTGCATTTATTAAAACTTTTATTTAGACTCTTGAGCTCTAAATTAAATCACAGTAATAGAAAAAAAAACAGATTTTTTTTTTTTTTTTTACATAGCTGTGCAAAGTAAATATGAGTGGAACACACTGTCTAACAGAGTTGGGGTATTGAAAAAGTAAAAGCAGATTAGATTGCAACAGACCGTAGCTGGAGGTGATTCAGCACCGGAGGCAAAGATTATGATTAAGAAATGAGGGTGTGGTTTAGAGAAACTTCCTCTTGCTCAAGATGAATAATTGCAGGTGATGATATCCAGATGGTGGTCTACTCACTCTCATTATCAAACCCAGTGCACACATCACTACTATAATGGGATATTAGAGGAAAATGACAAATCAGCTGCTCCAGGAGAAGCTACACAGCATGTAGTATCATCTCATAAAACTCTCTTCACATGAAATACTTTGTAATTTCAACATGATAATTTCTGGGGATATGATTTGATGAGATTTAAAAACCTAACTGGGAGAAACTTAAGTGTACACACTACTCTCCAGACAGAAACTTGGCCCTTTATACCAGCAGCCTACCTACTGATTAGGTAGTCTGGTGATATCTATGTGATTAATATGACAAGTGTAATTATTGTGTTCCCCTTTACTGTAATTATTACCATAGTCAAACCTCATCGGCCTAAAAAAAAAAAAAGACATGTCCTCTCCAGTATTTGTTGTTAAGTGGCTACAGTGAATATCAAAAGTTCAAAAGATCAGCGAAGACTTTAAAGTCACATTTCAGGCTGGCGTCTCTGTCTGCTGTAGACCAAAGCTTAACTCACTGAATGCAATTGCCTTCAGAAACTCTGATTAACATTTAATGTGTAAAGGGGGACTTTGATTGGATCTAACGCATGGATTAACAGAGGTAATCCATACATTAGATTAAATTTGTTAATCCATGCATTAATTTCACTCAGAAACAACATTATGAAATTTCATTTGATTTTAAAACTCCTAAGCTTTAAAATGTAATTAGAGGACACCGTTTTATGAAATTACATATCATCATCACAGATTAGGGCTGACTGAGAGGTAAACACTGTATAGCTGGAGCTTTATGTAGAATGCTTGATTTACTTTTAATTGAAGAGGGTTGCTTGGGAAATCTTTTGTACTGGCAAAACCCTATTTAATGTAAAAAGGGAGCAAAATGCCACAATTCTAAGATTTAGAAAACATGTGCTCTAAACCTGTGTGCCCTTTTAACACAAGGACCCTTTCACATTTAAGACAGAAACAGCATGCCAGATACTCTCCTATTGAGAAGAACTCAGCAGGTTTTAAAAAAGGAAACATCAAAGCACTCGTGCTTTTTCATGATCTGTAATAATACATTTATAAACACTGATGAAACTGACTTTAATGTCTTGAAAACAGTATTATGCCATAATTTTTGATTTTCTGTGATTAAGTATAAATGTGTTAGCACCTTAAGGGAGACCTTGACCTTAAAAAAAACCTGCAGCACATCACTTCAGATTAGTCTTCTTTTTATCGTTGTAAGGTGAACGTTTGATATTTATTTTTTTCCAGCTTGTTTAAGCCTTTTAGTCAGGTCATATGAGGATTACTCAAAATCAAATATTCTAAGCTAAGCCTTCATGTTTCATATTACACCACTGCATTGGGACTGTATTCACATAGCTGCCATATTACTCATAGCTCAGGGTTATAAGGTTAGATGCTCTTATATTATTGTAATACTTTATTCCAGTGTGGAAGCCAATCAGTGCTCCCATATATAAAGGAGGAAATGAGATACCGGTGTGTGTGTTTTTGGCTGGAAAGGGTAAATTGGTTTTGACCGCTTTTGTGTCACACTGTTAACTGCAAAGTATGCCATTTATTCAACATTTCAAAAGGAAAGAAATGAGTGGAGAAATAAATCAAATATACCTTTTAAATGCAATGGACAATGTCTGGACAGTGTTTATTCCAACTAAACCAACTTAAAGCGTCTCAGCCATTTTTTCTGGTTTCAAACACTCCAGTAGCTTAAAGCATTGGCTTGGCCTCTACATCCAGTTTCAAGTTGTAGAAACATAACAAATGATCAGTAACTGAAAAGAAACCTCTAAAAATATCGGGATGCTTGAGGCCATTTTTAAATGTAAAATAGTAGATTTCATTAGCCATTACCTCGCTTAGTAGGATTAGACAATTCACTGTGGTTGTGGCTATTTTGGTTTTGTTAAACCAGATGTAATAATGTAAAGGTTGTGTATGACTCTAAAATCAAAGTTAGCACCTGCCTAATCATATTATTTTAAAGGACATAGTTTTACTCTAAATTACAAATGACAAGTAAAAGTAAGTAAAATGTTATTTATATAGCATCATACAAGATGAGTATCACAAGGTGCTTCATAACAAAATGCTAAAAATAAAGTTCTCTTTGTCAAAGAGATCCCAGAGTCTCAGTTGCACTGGTTAGCAATGGCGTGACAGCTAATTACTTAGAAGAATTAGCCGGAAGCCAGACAGAGCCGTTATAAGCAATCAGCAGTCATTCCAAGGAAGCTTTGTTAACACAAGTGAAAAATGAATTACCATAATCCACATGTGATGAAATAAAGGCACGAATAACAATTTCCAATACAACGTGCGACACACTGGAAGTCATCTTGGGAATATTTAATAAATAAAAGAGACTTAACATGAGCATGTAAAGTAAAAGCTGAGTCAAAATCACCTCAAGGGTCCTAATAAGACTGAAGTGGCAGGAGGACCTAGAGTTTGATTCCATCTGCATAGTGGTGATGCAAAACGCACCGAGGAAGGAAAAACAAGGAGAAACAATAATGGCCCCAAAACAGAACCCTGTGGTACACCGTAGACAAAAGAAGTGGAAGAGGACCAGAAGCAGCCGCAGAAAAAGATGATTTTGACAGATACAACAAGAACCGCTCCAAAGCAGACTCCAATATACCCACCCAGAATCTCACCCAGCCAAACATCATGTGATTACATTATTGACAAATTCATATATGAGGCATATGGCAATCCACATTCATATACTGATGAATATTGGAAATGAAAAAGGGGCATAGTGTGTCATAATGACTAAAAACATATATGCAAACAGGTATTTTGTGTATATGAACATTAAGCAGAATTTGTTTCAGGGACCTGTAATAATAAAGAGATGGGATTTTTTCTGCAACAGCATTCAATTACGTTAATTGCTGTGAAACTGTTCAACGCAGAAATTACTTACTGTGATAATCCTTGCCTGCTGACTTTGCAGGTCTTAACAGCTATTGTTCAAATATTTTCTTGGAGCGACAATTCATTCAAAAGCATGGCCAACAGAAAAATGCCTCTAAAGGTACTGAGTCTGAATTGCTCTAGCCAGATTACAGCATGTGTCCGATTGCCAAAGCATGCTTCTCTTGGGCTGCTGAAGAACACATTTATGGTCACATTACCGTTCCATTTCAGTACACTTTCAACTACTGTACTTTGTAACCGCTAGCAGTACACTGAATGGGTGCGACAGGAGTTGGTTCCCTGGTCTTTGCTGAGGACCACGGAAGCCTGAAGACAGTTGATAACTGCTGAGACCTTAAGCAGTGCCCCATGGTTGTCATGACAACAGACACTGCAGACACCAACCTTTCACTGTAATAAAATAAACAGCCCTAAACAAACCGAAACTGTAAAGCAGCCAAAGTGCCATGCTCTTCTGAATCTGACTGGGCAGACTTCAGCAGTGGAGATTAGCTATTCCACTTTTCATTTTCTTTTCAGTCCGTTTTGTCACTGAATGATACTCAAAGTCAGTGAATGGTCAGCAGCCATCAAACACCGTCAGTTTAGGCTTCTCCTGGACACACTTTGATCTCTTTGAAGTCAACTGGAGAGTTTTCTGCTTGGAAAGCCATATTTGCTTTTGCCTGTCATTTCATGCATATCATTTTCAGTTTAATCTTCACCTGCACTTGTTTGTGTGTTATTTTGTATTAGTTTTATATTTATTACTATTCATTTTATTTAGTTTAATTAGCTCATTGCTAATGTATACACTACTTCACTGCTAATGACTCAAGCAAACAGGATCCATTCTAAGAAGGCAGTGCATCTCACATTTGGTGGACAGCTGTTTTTGCCTTCCGATGCTAATGTTCGCTTTTAAATACGATTTCCAGACAACATTAACTCATCGTGCTGTTCCTCTCAAACCCTAGTTTCAACACATGCACTGAAAACCTGAACTCTTTCAGTCTTCTTTTGCACCCATATGTGAATTGGGTCAGTACAGTAATTGCCCAGTGGACTGACGGCAAGAAAGTACAAGTCGTGTGTTCTGCCTCCTGACAGTTTAATCAAGTCTCACTCTTGCCTCAAGCAAACAGAGTACTTTTAGTAATGAAAGAGTATTTTCTCCTGTTGTGTGCAACATTTGTCAAATGACAAATATAGAAAACACTCCTCCGTGTCCTCTGTGATATACTAGTGAGATATATATCACTTTAAATTTACTGACAAAGAGCCTAGAATGTGATAGCAAAATCCAAACAGTGGAAACGACGATCTATTTATGCTGGAGCAGAATATATTCTGCCCAACCATGCAGCCAATGCTTGTTTTTCAACAGGTAATAAAAGCTGCGATGAACAGGCTTATAGAATTGTTTATTGTTGGAATACTGCCCTTTTCTACAGCAGAAATACTGTCACTGTATTTTTTCTCTGCAGTCCTCTTTGGGCTTTGTTTGCTCTCAGCTTTGTGGTAATATCGATTTAAAGAAAGAGCTTCTGCGTGTCTCCGTTTTTGGACAGGGAAGGGATTTGTTCTAATATGCAGCCATAATTAACACAGAAGTATAACTAATGTAAAAAACAAAAATAAATTTGAGTAACAGACAGTGATTATGGTATGAATTGCGGCAGAGTAGCTTGCGCTGTTCCTGTTCGTGTGTTCGCCATGAATGGGTTTCCACCCGGTGCACCATTTCAGTCCCTCGGTCCGGTAACATGCAGGTCAGGTGAAATGGGAGCGCTGACTGACACATTCCATTATGAGTATGAATGTGTTTGTTTGAGATGAGAGTGGTCAAAGTGGTCGAGAGGTGGGCTGCACTCTAGCCCAAACGTGTCACTGAACAGGAAAAGAATAAATGGGCTGTTCCATATGAGAACAAAAAGGACAAGCTACTGACCAACACACCACTATTAGTCAGCTTGTATCTCCCACACAATACAAAAACGTCACTGTTGTTTACATGTTTAAAATATTCAATTAGTGCCTAGATACAAATACAACAAACACGAATGGGTTCAGGGGCTCACTCCACTCTGCCTCGCCTTTCTAAAAATCACGTATCACAAATATCTCATCTCAAGCCTCATATTATCCTCTTCTAATTCTAGCATGTGCTCCTCCTACAGTATTGATTTCCATTTTACAACTTTTTTTGAGTATTGGAGGATTCATTGACTGTCGATATTTTATAACAGTATATGGCTGTGAATTCATTTTGTCGTTTAAGTGAAAAGCAAAGACTGACCTTATGTGAGACGTCCTGTAGATACAGGGGGGCTTGAAAAATGTATACAGAAACTATGCTTCTGTAACTTTAACACTCTTAATCATATATTGATTGTTATTATTTATGCAGAATATTATTTGAATACGATACAGTAGGCTAGACAAGTTATAATACGTTTGCTAATATGTGACGTTCCTTTTAATGTATGTTAATGTATTTAAGATGTTGATTTTAATAAGAAGCCTAGGTTATAAACTTTATCTCAAATTGAAGCACATGACTGGTTAGGCAGACCTTCATTTAGACCCTGGCTCAGAATGAAAACAAAGATGAAGTTTTAGAAGCCGTATGCATGAAGGACATTTGGTGTGACTTTGCTTGTTTGATCAGAGTAAAGTACATAATTATGTGTTCAGAATTTTTTAATTTACGATCATGTCAAAATGTCAGTAAAGTGTCATTAGTGCCTTTCAGCAGTCTCTTGTTCGTTGAATTTAAATTACTTTTACCACGGATGAAAAAGTGGTTCTGAAACTTTTTTCCTTGGTTTATTTTCTCTCTCTTTGCTTTTCTGGCTTTTGCTGCTTGTAACAGTAATTGTAAAGAGGATTTTAGGTGAGAAATCCATGTGTGTTTTGACCAGCAGCTTGTTGTAATTTAACTGGAATGCGATTACATTACTAACGCAGCATTGGCTAGTGTAATGGTCAGTAAATTAACTGACTGCAGCATATCCATTATCTGGTACATAAAGATTAAAGGTGTTTAATGTAACTGGTAAAGCAAACGTAAATTTTCAAAAATACACACAAAGAATTTAAAATATATATATAATTATATATCTGTATTCTTGCGGGGTCTTTACCTCACGATATAGAATGCCTCGAGGCCATTGTTGTTGTGAGTTGGCACTGTATGAATAAAACTAAATTGAACTCCCAGTAAGAAACACTTACCCGTTTCCTCTGACCTTTCATATCCAACTGCCTGTCGACTCTCCACCGATTCCAACTACCCGAGTTACTCTGACCAGTCGCTATCCCCACTGCCTCCTTCTTGCAAATCCACTTTGACTACACTGCAAAATCTCACCAAGCTTATTTGTCTTATTTGTAGTCGAAATATCTCATTACACTTAAAATAAGAACGAACCAGCTACAAAGAAGGATTTCAGTGAGATATATGAGCTTGTTTTTAGACAGTGCATCTTGAAACTAGAGCATTTTCACTTGTTCCATTGGATTTTTCACTTAATACAAGATATCTTTGCTTATATTAGGTGCTAAAAATCTTCCAATGGAACAAGCTAAATGTGTCTTATTTTAAATTTAATGAGATTTTTAACTAGAAATAAGATAAATATACTTGGTAAGATTTTTAATTTTTTGCAGTGTATTCAGAGTCTGCCTCTTTGAATGAGATGAACTCATCTCCTTCTCTCTTCTGACAGAGTTGACAAACTGAACTGTGAATGCAGACTCTGGGTGTTTCCTTTGCGAATTTTGAATTGTCATCAATAAACTGTTCAAAAAGCACAGTGTCCTGCTTCCGCTCTTGCTTTAGAGTCCAACAAAAAAATGTTAGCTTTAAGGATTACGTGAGGCATGTTTTTCAAGGAAGGACACTTAACATGCATACGCTCCAAGCAACATGCTCCGAAACCATGAAGTGCTTCATGGATATTTGCATTTGCCTGGCTTCTCTCCTCACATCATCCATTACGTCCAAAAAGAATTTTAAATAGCTATCGATCAGAACACTTTGCCTGTGTGCATTTTAAATGAGCTCAGGTGCAGCTGTCTTTGGATCTTCTTCTTTTCTTTGCATTATAGAGGTTTGCTTTCAGGGATGCAGTTACAAATAGATTTTTAGTCCATGTAGTGATTTCCACCATAGAATCCTGTCTGGCATTAATAACAACCTGAAAATACGGCCATGTAGCTTCATGCAGTCAGAAAATTAATTTCAGTAAAAGGCTGTGTAAAAGCTTTTATAGCTAATTTATGCATTAATCCATGCTGATTCATATCTCACTAAAGATAATGCAACAGTTACATAATTACATTAATTGTGTGTTTCCTTTATATTTTTGTGACACTTATTTTGAAAGAGGGAATTTATATAAATTATTATTTTTATATTATTATTTATTAAATGATTATAGTACACTCAAACGATTTGCTAATTATTTAGTACATAGCAACTACCTGCAGACGTGGTACTTTTAGGATCTGTGCAAATGTGCGGAACAACCTTGAGAGCACTGAAAATACTGCTGCGCTGAACGTCTTCATTCGGGTGGTGGTTTACACTATAGGAATTGTGAGATTACTTCGAGTGAAAATATAATCAAAGTCACAGCGTTCACATTTTATGAAACTGATTGCAAATGACAGTCAGCCTCATAGTAACAAAGCTGCATCGCGTGCTGCTTTACAGATAAATGTGTTTGGTTAATGGGTTATTTCCTGAGTGCATTTCAGTCTATGTTCACAAGCTGAATACTCACTGTGCTGATTGGCAGGCAGTCCCAGCTCTCATGATCCAAATCTGCTCAGCAGAGGCAATCCAGAAGGTGTCTCAGTTGCCTGACTGGATGGATTAAAGGCGACATAAAACAGTAATCTGAGATCTGTTCATTAAAGCTTGTCTGATAAAATGGAAATATGTATGTGAGTTATGCAAATCGAACAGAAGGAGAGACACTTTGAAAACTGTAGAGGTACAGTAAGAGTTGTCATGTTACGTTCAGGAGTAACAGTAGGGAAACCTGGCTTGCTCCAACGCAAAATAACTCACAAATGTAAAAAAAAAAAAATCCATCATCTTCCTGCCAGCAAAGAGGCGTACGCAGCACACGCAGCCCAAACACTGCCAAATGGTCCGCTGGCTCTCCCTGCATGCTCTTTGCCAGCCTTGCACTCCTTGAACTCGATGAATGAATGAAAACAGATGCTCGCTCCTTGGTCACCAGCCGAGATATCATACCAACCATGACACCAGTCAATTCCTAGAAGACACCCATCCTGGAGCTTGGCCCACTATTTAGTTGACAAAAAAAAAAAAAACCACCTGCCAAAATCTGTCAGATATTTTACCTGAAGTGAAGAAACAGGCATCTTTTTTTTTTTTTATGTCTCTCTGTCACAACTCGTCAAGATGAGCTTTGCTTTACAGAGGTTTGGTTAACATAAAAATGAAGGGTGAGTTTGGGTGTTTTCAGACTCGTGACTTAGGAAGAGGTTCTCTACTTTTTATATGAATAGACTGAAAAAACATTTCAGAATCATTTAAATTACACTCAAAGGTTTTTATTGATAATGCAGAAAATGTAATTAGGGTTGGAAAAGGAATATGAGCCTGTTTTTGCTTTGCTCTGTAGGAAGACTCAAGTTTCTCTAAGAAGACAGTAGCCTCAGTAACCACACTGACTTACTGCAGATTAGCTCTGGCTAATTGTTGGCTTTTTTTTTTTTTTTACTGGAAAAGACTCGGAGCTTTGAGTTTGTTTGACTGGCTCAAAGAGGAGAAGGGCTCTAATATTCATCTGATTGGCTGGAGAAGAGATTTATTAAGGAGATAAGTGCCAGCTCTCTGATTAGACACTTACGTAATACCTTCTGCAGACAGCAATATACTGCCTGGGCAACGTCTAGACGTACCTGCACTAAATCACAGGAGAATACTTTCCAACAACCAAAACAACAGAGGACATTCAGGCCAGTAAGAATACTCTCTGCAATCCAATCTGCAAAAAAAAAAAAAAATTAAGCTAACCTCTGCAGTTTTTGTTTCTTTCCCTCAAAAGTCTTTGGTAGGCAGTACACATTTCAATACACTGACACCGGCTCTTAAGAAAATTGCACTTCTAAGTGTCGATCAGCCGTAGATTTCTCTGTTGGCTTTCCTTTATGTGGCCATGTTTACCCTACAAACAGTTTGTAAATAGTTGATCCTCCATAGAGACAAAAACGTCTCTCAATAGTAACAAACTTATTACTACAAATAATTGGAAGAGGATTATTACAATAC
The DNA here is from genome assembly GCA_015108515.1 of Hemichromis elongatus. NCBI lineage: Eukaryota > Metazoa > Chordata > Actinopteri > Cichliformes > Cichlidae > Hemichromis > Hemichromis elongatus. The sequence goes on along the minus strand of VUQR01025568.1, from coordinate 1,532 downwards.
TGATATGTTACTGCTCGTTCGTGTATTTGCATGAGCACTCACTGGGAAAAAGAAATGCATGACCAGTAAGCACAGTAGCTTACGTGTTTAACATGCTGGGTACTTCAACTCATCTGTTATAGAACTGTGGGTGTAGTCTGGACAAAGGCCGCGTCTCAGTTCAGGGGCCGCATCCTTCAGAGGCCGCATTTGAAGGCTGATTATGTCACGGCGACGCAACGAAGGCTGTCCCAATTAGAAGGCTGCTCCAAATGCAGCTGACAAATGCGTCCTTCATTTCCCCGAATTTGAAGGATGGGTCGGGTGTATCCTTCATGGCCCAACCTATCCCAGAGTTCATAGCTCGGCCCGGCCAATTCCAGTTTCCAACAATGGTGGCAGCTTACTTAATAGTACTCTTATTACTCTTTTCAATACTGTATTAAATTTTTATTTATAATGTTTCCATAATAGTATGATAATACTTTTCAAATGTGGCAATGGCGGAGGAGCACGGCTAAAGAGTTTTAATATTACGCTTTCTGGGTCACAAAATAAACTTTGAAGATATTTTCAGTTGAGAATGTAGCGAATGTGTCAACTTCAAATATCTGCTCCGTTTATCAAGACATCACATATTTGCAAAAGTGCTCTGAAGTTTTCGGAGATGATCCACCAGCTGACCGGGAGGTCGAGGCTCAGCAGAGCTGGCGAGTACACCGGACTCCCAGTACATCGTTTTTAGGACTGGTTAAACAAGTAAAACAAGATGTATAAATTACTTAGATAACTTAAACATGTTGTTTGGCTTTCTTCAGTGTTTTGAGTAAATCGGTTTGGCTGAGATTAAAGTTATAGTTTTGTCAACAGACTGAAAAAACATCAAACAGAAAACTGATTAAACAGAAGTGTGAGATGGTCGAGAATTTACTCCAATGTGCTGCCCTCACGACACGTGACCATGTGAAGCTAGACAGCCAGCGAACAAAATAGACGAGATCTTCCACACAAGGCTTGCTTTTCTTGCTTTTAATGAAGATCCTTCAAAGCCTTATCTCTCTCAAGGCTTCTCCTTGCTATTTCTTATTTGTAACTGAAACATATAGAAAGTGAAAATAAATTGCTAGCTAATACACATCTTAAATGACAAACTTAAAGATTAGCCTAGCTTAACACGTGCGTTACATTAGCATCACAGTTAACTCCAGGTAAACACATATAAAAGTTATTTCGGAACACATTAATACTCACAAAGACGAACGTTTCCCAAGGTACAAGCGTGTAGAGCACTTTTAGCGAGTACATGAGCTTATTCACTGTTTTAATACTGCCGGAGCACTCACAGATCGGTGAATGGTCAGAGCGCTCCCTCGCTCCCATTCCCGCACATACAATACAAAGACCGCTTGTGATAACGACGTCTCACTCTGAGCAAATTTCTAATCCACACATTTTAACTGTTTATAGCATCAATTACTTATAATATTTCTTAACTTAACTTTTGACCAAAAGGCATAACACTCCCCGCTTGATATAAACACATTATATCACTA
>VUQR01025567.1:31008-45710 GCA_015108515.1 Hemichromis elongatus | reverse complement strand
CTAAAGAATAAAATAAACATGAAGTTCTTTTTTTTACTGTTGCTGAATAATTTTACATAGGTCTAATACTCTGTCTTTTATGTTCAGCTTTAACAGAATTTTAATCTTAATAAAGACCATAAATTTGTTGTTGTTTTGACTTGTTACACATGATTATAGCTGAATATAATATCAGCATACTTTAATGAGTAATTAGGACATTAGAGGTTATCATTGTTCCATGGTAACGCTGCTAAAAATATTTAGGTTACAGTGTTTTGGTCTCACCAACCTTGATCAGATATACGAGCCAAGCAACCCCAAATTAACTCAAATTATGTCAAATGTTCAGCAGCTGAAGAAGTAAATTGTGGTCTTAGTTTCCTGTTCTTTGCCGGCAGGACCAGGGCCAGTGCTTAAGAGTTGCTCCATGACTTAATACTTTCGATCTTGGAGACGCCGAGCGTCTACAAAGATACAAATGGGCTAATGTGTCCATCATCGGGACGATGAGTTTCTTCTAATACTTTAAGCTGTCTTGCCATTTTCCCTAGATAAATACTCAAAGTTGGAGATGGTTTATGAACACACACATGTGCACACACACACAGAAACGCAGAATAAATGGAGAGTAAACATTTGAATAGTCCTAATTATTGCCTCGTGAAGGTATTTTTCCAGTGACTGAACAATGAAGCCGTGCCAAATGAAACACACGCTTTGGCACTGTAGCTTTAAGAGAGAAAACCAAGCAAAATGATTTATCATGCTGAGGAACACTGGCGCTTCTGTTTAACCAAACGCAGACATTTTTCTTTTCTTTCTTTTTTTTCCCCAGGTCTGCTGCTCACTGGTTTTCCTTTTTTATAAGTATTTTTTTTTTGTTTTAGCAACCTGGTGACTTTCAGTCTACACACACACACACATCAGTGATGAGGATGTATGATGCTGGACTGAGTGAATTAAAGTGAATCAGAGAGTGTTAGACCATTGTCTGTTGGCTTCTCCTCTCCAGGAAGAGAATTACAAGACACACGCTCAAATACGTGTGCACACACACACACACACACACACACACCAAACCCTTAAGATCTGACACCCTTTCAGATATCCGCATTAGACCCTATAATCTAATTCTTGGCTATCGTCTTACAAATCTAATCATGACACACCACTCATATTCAATATCACCAAACCTCCAGCCTTTTAGTTTGGCCTCTCAAACCACCGTGTAAAAGCTTCATCATGGGCCACGGTGATGAAATTAGCCCCTATTATCCCCTCTCTCTCTTTCTCTTCTTTTCTCCAACTCTCACTCCCTCCATTCTGTCTTACTTGAAGGAGTGTGTAGATTTAATTTACAGCAGGACTCATGAGCCACTTAGCGCAATCTCTCTCCGTGTGCAAGGATTGATTGATTAGGCCTTATCTTGTTATCTGGGTCTGTGGTCGTTTGATAGGCCTGTTTGTTCTCTCACTAGTCTCTCAGCCTTTCTATCTATATTCCTTTCCTTCATGTAATTTCATGCCTCTGTCTTCTATTTAGCGTGTGTGTGAGTGTGAGAGTGAGAGAAATGGCCTCCAGCTACTCTGTCTACTTTTCCTCCAATGTGGGAATCAGACACTGATAAGGACGGATTGTCTTGCAAGATCAGAATTAGGAAATTACACGTTTCTCTGTCACAGACTCACAGCCACCCCTCCCTCCCTGCTGGTGGACTGCGAGCCGATATTGTTTCTCAGAATTTGCTCAAATTTCTCAGCTGTAATGACTGGATAAGTAAATACTCCACTGATGCCGCTTTAGGCCAGAGACCTCAGCATGTTCACTGTGAGGAAACTGTTTGGTTACTGTAGGTTTACCTTTTTTTCCTAAATGTCATTCATTAATTTAAGGTAGAACCAAATCAAATGTCAAGTTGTGAGGTTGTGCAGTGGTACTCTGGTGAAAACTAAACCCTAATTGTGAGTGCTGAACTGGGACCAGAGCGGAAAAAATCCTCAGATAAACAGCTTAGATTGACTAAATTGCTTTATTTTTGCATTAAAAAGTGTTGTATTACCTGTCAGTTACCACCAATATAACTCCCAGACACGCTCTCCTAGACCATCTGGCAACCAGGTCACAAGGAAAATATGTATTTTCTCCGACTGGTTGGTGAGTGCTTTCTGAAGGTTTATGGCAGCTACTGTGATATCAGTTGCTAAAGTCACAAGGTGTAATGAAGCTTATGCATACATTCAATATATAAGATCTGTAGTCCCACACCTGTCGACTTCCCAGCATTTGGTGGCTAATCTAAGCTTTGCATCACTTCCTTTTTCCCACGCTCATCAAGCGTGGTGTGCAGGGGTCAAGCTCATCGTAACATCACTGGTCTAGTCCAATCATCTTTCTGGCTGTACCTTAAATCTCACGGCTCATCTATCATTCTCACTTGCAGACACCTTCTTGCAACCCACCTTCTCTCCATGCCCACCTCTCCCATGTTAATCAGCCTCCATCCAAGCCTTAATCTTCATCTCCACCACCAGCATTTAGCTTCTGGGGGGTCCTGCTCTAATTCTTATCACCGCTGAGATTCCATTTTGCTGTGACGGGCCATCGGCGTCTAATTGTCAAATAGCTTAAGTGACTTCTGTATCTTGTAAATCATTTTCAGTTCTTTCTAATGATGTCTCCTTATTGAACTACCAATCAGGTAGTAGTTAAAGAGTGTTTGCATGCTAGTCGTTATCTTTCATGCAACCCACAGGTGACCACATCAGTCTGCTAGCGACCGAAGCAGACATACAGAGGTTGTTGGATTATTGCTTGTAAAACTGACTTCAGAGACGATACCACATTTTCCAAGCCAGCAAGTGTGTCAAGTCAAGAGCAAGACCAAGAATATGCTCTTTTTTTAAACAGTCCAGAATAATCTGATAATAAGAATATTTAGCTGAAATGACCTGAACTTTAGCACATTCATCCAGCATACACTTCAGAAGCACAAATACAAGCGGACACAATGGGACTTCACTGAGAGATCTACAAAGAAAAGAGGCAGATGACTTTGAATGGGAGATCAGCCATAACCATTTGTCCACATTTGTAATGTCTGCTTCCACCTTACTCAATAATATCAGTGCAGCTCCTCTTCCTGGTAGTCAAGTTAGTGGATGAATGGCCATTCATGCACATAGAGAGAAACTACAATAATTAATTCCCCTCTCAAATATTACCAAAACTTTAGTACTAAAGAGAGGAATGCAACGCCTGCTGTGATCTCACGGGCACGGACACATAAGCAAAAATGAAAAACAGCTTGCCAAGTATAGAATTTGAGATTTAATTTCACACTGTAACCACAGAGCACAGCATGCAGTAAAAGACAGCTTATTCTGTGAAGCCATGGATGCATCAAAAACAGACAGTTTATGTAAAAGTGAATGTAACAAACCAGTTATAAACGGTTATGGGCAGTAATAGATGTGACCTCCATGTTTAAAACATTTAGAAACTGCACTTAATGGTAAATAAATACCAACAATGTGACTAAGGACTGTGCCTCTAGCCTCTTTTCATTTCCAGAGCACCAAATAATGCTGTCAAAAGTGCTAGCGCGCTAGTATTTAACCCTTTCAGTTAACATGTTTGTCCGTTTGTAGCAAGAATTATTGTTACAGTATAACGAGTAACCAACAATAGTTAAAAATCTGATACAGAGAGGTATTAAACTAAACGGCGTAACTTAAGTTTTTTTTTTATGTGAGATTATAAAAAAAATAACTAGTGAAAGTATCTTGAATCACCATGCTTGTTGGAATGGATTCATTTTAAACCATGTAGTGCATCGGAGCGTTGACTTTGGCAAAGACTAACAAACTTTTCAGGGCTTTGATTGTTTTGGCCTGACAGGCTTGAACCCTTCATCGCCTCTCCTGGCTTGAAATCTAAACTCGCCTCCCGTTATGGCACCTAAACTATACCCTTCCTCACCCTGCCGCTCCCTCTTCATCAGTCCTGGCCACCTGCACTGCTCGTCTTCATCCACTCCCTTCATGAGAATGCCCCACCTCTTCCAGTCTCCTGTACTTTTCCCACCGTCTGCCTCAATCTGACTCATAAACACACTCATCGACACAAACACACACACACACACACATACAGCTACACTCATCTACTAACGCACACACAGAACTAAGCGGCAGGTTCTCTCTAATGACGTCCTCGGAGTATAATTAGTCTGGCCAATTAACAGCAGTAACGATGCTTGCATTCATTATGTCAAATTACAATGTGCTGACAGAGTGTCAACTCAGCTACGTTCACCTGCTGAGGGAATCTGCATGTGTGTGTGTGTATGTGAATGTGTGTTTTGCTAGTTTATTAAATCCTACTTTATCATTCCAAAGATGAAAAATGTCCAACTAATTTTTTCATTGCATTCATGTGCACACACTTACACACACACTCACTCTTTCAATTAATACATTTGAAGCAGATCTATTATTCTGTTGCCTGTTGTCGTGGTAATGCTCTAGTGACCGGGAATAAGGCCTGTGAAACCAGTTGGATCAGTACATTGCTTTATTAAATCATGGGTATTGATTTTATGTGAATGTGTGTATGCGCACAGTGTTATTAAATGCTATATTTTAAAATGAGTGAGATGGGACAGTGGCCAAAGATTTTACACATGCTCATTAACATAACACTGCTGCATATGAGAGAGGGGTGTGGACAACAAAGACCGGAGGTGGATTCATCTTAATTAGCATCTCAGGCCTCTGGAGGTAAAACCACTCTGGTGGGAACCACAACAACACACAAACACATGGGTAGAAAACATTCATATTTGCTAGTGAGAAATAAAGGTATGAAATTAAAATTGTGCTTAAGATGAGTCTATGGGTATTATTAAAATTATTTACTTAATTAATGCAATTATGGCCTGGAGACTGGGCTTTCACGTGGTGATACTTCATTGTACATTATTGCATTCTTATTACAGAAACATGAATGCAGTTAGTGTCACGGACCTGGGTCTGAGCGATCCAGGGTCCCTGTGCAGTTATAGACTTTTATTATGTTACGTGTGTTTCCTGCTCTCTGCTGCTTTCCCTGTCGTCCGTGTGTGTGCGTGTTTGTGTGAGTGCGACTGTGACAGGCACCTTCTGGCCTGGTGGGTGTGGTCCTGCCAGGTGGTTGACCACACCCGAAGACATCATCACACCTGCAGCTGATCAAGCCTCCTTGGAGGAGCTATTTAGGACTGTGGTGGAGCTCTCTCCGACGCTGGATCATTGTGTGACAACCCGTCAGTTTCCCAGCAAGTTCATGAGTCTGTCGCAGTATTTTGGATGTGTGACTGATGCCTGCTTGTGTGTGTATTTCCCAGGAGGAGTTGAGGAGACACGGTGGCAGCGGGCACATAGTACACGGGGAGCGGAGACACGGAGCACGGGTGCTGGAAGAAGACGCAAGACGGGAGTCGGGAGCGCACAGGGATTTATTGTTGTTTTGTCTTTTCACTGTAAATAAACACACGGGTACATTCAGAGCTTCGCGCCTGGGTCCTCCTTCCTCACATCCCCACGGTTGGCCAGCGCCGACCGTGACAGAGTGGAAATCATTGGACCTATTTAGTAAACTGCTGGGAAGTGTTACAGAAAATTAGCTTATATTTCTATGACAAATTATAGAATAAACTATTATATATACATCCATCCATTCTCTTCTGCTTATCCTTGTTAAGGGTTGCGGGGGGCACTGGAGCCTATCCAAGCTACCATAGGGCAAGAGGCGGAAGTACACCCTGGGCAGGCCCACAGTCTGACCCAAGGCTAGTGTAGGATGGAAAAAAGCGCACCAGATAGGAAATTAAAACTTTCCAATTCTTAAAACTGAAACCCTCTGTTGACCATTAAAATTTAGACTTCGTTTAGACTCCTTTCATGGTATAGATGTTATGAATCTAGTTTATAGGCGTCATGTGTCATGAAAATTAAACTAATTGTACGTGTTGTGTTTGTGAGTAAACATACAGACATGGATCTGCTGTGATAATTGGATTATGATAATAATACTTAAAAAAACCTAAATTGACAATACATAGAATTTTTAGTTCACTTTAAAATGTTTACAGATTATTGAAACTTGTTAACAGAATAGGAAGAATGAATAGCTTTGCCATTATATCAAAGATTTTATGTATTGTGTTGCAGAGAAGGCTACAGAAGTCAGCACGCTAACCAGCTAGCCTCGTCTGGACCATAGTGTACCACTACTATGTATCTCAAAATTAAACAGTAATTCAAAGCATGAAAGAAGAAGTAGTCCTGCTCAAAGACTGTATTTTCTTTTGTATTGCTTTAGTGAGTCAGACGTAGGTATAAGCACTGAGTGAAACAGTAAATGCACTGACGGAATATGTGGGATATGGCCGCTGGAGAGCAGGAGTAATGGAAGGGTTGCCACCCAAGGGATTTTTTTCTTAGCCTACCTACCTATTGTAAGACTTATGCTTCCTCATGCTACGTCCTGCAACTTCTCCTCATACGATACCAATGACCTGGTCCACTCAGAGATTGTGTAGCTTCCCCTGGACTTTGAATGATTTCTGAGTTATAGCAGTTATAGCCACTGAAATCCAGAGAAAGTCAGGCTGAGAGTACATCCCATCTGAAGTAAGAATTCAAGAGTTTGTCGAGAATGCCGGAACAGTCCCACCAACCCCAACATAACAATCCAAGATGGCTGCAGTGCACCTGCATATCTGTAAAACTCTCCCTTGCCCTTTTTTATTCCATCAACGGGCCTGAAGCAGGATAATTTGCCATGCTTCTGAGAAAATTATTTTAAAAAAAGCATTTAGTGTGTTGACCCAGCCTCCAAACCCTCCCACATCCCAATCTAATCAAGCATCTGTCTCTGTGGCAATCACCACAGCCAGTGGTGCTGCGCCCATGCTCTGACGGGTAATAGCCTTCCTGGTGGCACGAGGGGACCTACACAATACTAGGCAGGTGGTTTTAATGTTGTGGTAGATCAGTGTACACTTGATCCCAGTGAAGGACAGAGACCTGAGTGCCCTATGATAGGCAATTAGCTCGTGAAGCAACACAGACATGCACACAAAGGCCCTGATAAATACACAAATACAACTCCACACACACATACACACACACCACAAGAGGCAGAGCTGGCTTGCTCTCTTGATAGGCAATTAACTTACTGCAGACACCTCATCAGCATGTGAACAAAAATCCCCTTTTAATCGGACACACAAACACGCATACGCACTTCTTTGCAGCTTTGCATATGCGGCGTTCATTGCAGCATTGACATGCAGCGCGAGAGAGAGAATCTGTTCCCATTGCTGGCGCCTTAGCATTGCTAAATTTCAAATGCACATGCACAAAGAATACACACACACATATATGCACTCATCAGAGGGATCAGGGGGCAGATGATTCCTCAGGAGTCCTGCTGAGTTAAGTAATCACACTCGAGTGTTTAATAACTAACGAGAACCTGATGATGCTCTTTAATTAACACAACGCTAATTGAAGAGGGCTGGCGAATCACAGCTCTCAGTCCTGTCTGCTTTTTGAATAATTAGTGAGCAAAGGATTGTAGGCACAGTGTCTCCAGCTGTAGGTTAGTCAGAGGCAGCTGATGTGTATAATGGATATTTATGAGAGGATGTCTTTATTGCCTCAAAACGACAGTGTGATAAAGGTGTTTCTGTTGAGATTGAAGGACTCAGAATAAGCTTGGAAGTATTTATGCCCTTATTGCACATTCGAGTCTGTTTTCATGTGATGATTAACAGTAAAACATCCTTAGTGTACTGGAATTGGAAATGCTTTTCTATTCCGACAAATTGCCTGCTGTGAAACAGGCCACCTGTATCTCATGGTGGTAATGAATGTACTAAAGGAAAGTGGACATCAGACTGAACCTGTCACTTTAATGAAAATAATGCCCCTGATGGCTATGGCTCCAGAGTTTATGTCCACACTGCAGCACTGTGAGTTTTGCAAAAATAAAACTCCAGGCACCAGGGAACTTTCACTAGTGTTACATTTCAGTGGATTAAAAGATGGTTAGACTAGAAAGTGTAAAAGAAAGTGTAAAAACTGACCTTATTTGCAGTTTTTTGTTTGTTTAGCTATGGCTGAAGTCATTTTTCAGTTCCAGATTGGACACTTTGCTTGCTGAAAAGGTCAGAAAACCTGTCTATATATTCAAAAGAAAAGCAAAAAGGATAAAAACTATAAAAGAGTCATTCACATATACAAATTATATATAATATTTATGAAAATTGCAGTATTCTTCTAATTGCTTGGAAACAGTAAAACACAGCCAGTTGTTTAGCTATGAGCTGGTCCACAAACATTACTACTATTGTATTTTCTCATCCATCCATCCGTCTCCTTCCCTTCTAATCCAAATGTGATACATAAGTTCTAGTTGTGAAAAACAGGTTGAAATTCAACCTATGATGGGCAATTAGTTAAAATTCAACCAGTTTTTCGAAGACCTCAACTGTTTAACACCAAGTAACAAGAGGAGAGCCTTCCCAATCCCAATCCAACACAGCTTTTCATGTTTCACAGGCTACATGTCGAACACAAAAACTGCCATAATTCACGATTTACCGCGAAAGTACATAGATTTGGGGAAGAGTTTGCGTAAGAAGCTAATCTCTGAGCTTGTTGGGCACCAAAACTCTGCCCAATCCTTCTTGTGTCAGGCTGAGAAGATGTTGTAGTTCGACTAGTTTGTCTCAAATAAATTAGGGCGAGAAGTTCGGTGAAGTTTCATGCGGCTGAAAGATGGGGATAGGAGAAAACATGGCAGCATGAAGGAGAGGATTACTGTTTTGTTAATGAGGATTATCATATAAACCGGTGAAAGGCAACTAAGCTGAGCTGCATCGTCATCAAACCGTTTTAGTTTTCGGCTCCTATTTAGAAGGATTACGAGACAATGTTATTGTAATTACAATTGTTTAAGCAATGAGACCAGCTTTATAGCAATTCTTGTCTGTTGTTATTTTACAGTGCATGGCTAATATAGTGGCAAGTGTTTGTGTGTTTGGTTTACTAATCGCACTATTATGTTTTATATATATAGCTGACTTAATTAGGTTAACTTTGCAATGCTAACAATGTTACAAAAACACAAACATCTGTAGAGCGTTACTCATTATTCACTTTAGCAAGAAAAAGATTACCCTGAGAAATTTCCCCCATGTCTCCCTCTTCCTGTATCCCCCCTTAGAAAGCTGGTGCTGTCTGTTTATAGGTTTCACGTGGGAAAAGGACAATGGTTTGAATAGAGGGGGGATTTCAAGAGATAATTAAGGAGAAATGAACAGGCAAACTATTGAAGGAGGAATGGAGGAAGGATTGGGAGCAGAGAGGATAACAGAGGAGCGGGAGATACCTTTGTTGTGTCTCAAACAAGTGGATCAACTCAACTGCTTCTGAAACACCATGAATATGTATTATATCAGGTTATTCATCCAGCACCATTGTTTCCTCTTTAAATTATATCCCAGCAGAAGAACACTGAGGGAAGACAAAAGAAAACTGGTAGAAATAAAAATGTAACAAAAACAAAAAAGAGACAGAGCGGTTGTTTTTATGTCCACGCATGTTCTTTTGTGGCATTGGAGTACTCTTCAGAGATGACTCGCTTTTATCCCTCCCAATAATGCTGTCCTTTGAAGGTAGCGCTGTAATTAACATCTATTTGAATAATCTGATTATTCATAAAAAATGTTGGCAAGAAAGCAGAAATATATAGCTTAAATGTCTTTTGTCACTATTCACTAATATACCAAAGGTAATATGTGGAATACTTAACTTAAAACCTTATTTGAATAGAGGTAAAGCTAATTAAAGTGTTTATTACTGGCTGGGATTCCTACATTAAAATTTATTGTGAAGACAGGGCTGCAATGCATCTCAGCCCTCGCATTCCCTTACGCAGTCTTATTTATTAAAATATATTGTATTTTTTAAGATCATAAATAGTCAGTTTGACACTTTAAAAATACAAGGAATTACATACAGAGTTCCATAAACTTTATATAAAGAAGTAAATACTTACTTAAATAATTAACTTACTTGTTTTTACTCACTTATATTTATAGATAGTCATGATCCTCGGTGAATATCATTGTTGCCAGATATACGATAATTATCGTATCTGTACAATAATTTTGGGTTGTGTATGATGTACGATCAATAATTTAAAAAATCCCCAAATGTACGATAATTTCACGTTGCCTCTAGTAACACCGTCTTTTGCAGTGGCTTTCCCATGTCAATTAGACTACATAATTTCAAACTGTTCTGAAATCAGATTTCACCTTAGTGCTTAAAGATTCATGCTATAGTGTCTATTACATAAACTGACTCTGGATCTGTACAATTGCGCAAATGTGCATGCATGGAGGTCGGAGTGGTGCCAACACACTCACACTACATTATATTTCTGGTTTTAAAGATGCTTATTTAAACAGGGCAATCTAAAACGCCTTCTTTGTTATATTAGTGCGAAGTCATCTATAGAATGTTATTATCAAATTTATAATGTACGATAATTTACTGAAAAACGATAATATAGGCTTTTCTGTACGATATTGTGGGATTTTGGATCTGGCAACACTGGTGGATATGTAACATCCCAAACAACTTCTTGATACCCTGACTTCTGAACTTTAAGAAGCTTTGAATGTCCCTCTAGCCAGTGTTACCAAGCCAACACCATGACTTAACATAGACTATTAAACTAATGCAAGCATGCTGACATACAACTCAGGTTTAATGTTAACATGTTTGCTATGTTAAGTCATGGTGTTGGCTTTGACAGAGCTGCTTTGCAGCATGCTTTGGTGTTTTTGAGCAATTTTTCTTCATACGTATAGCTAACTAAGACGGTGAATACACATGTAATTTTCAAAAAAGAGAAGAGGTAAGAAAAATATCTCCTCTTTTTAAGTAAATAGTGTCCATTTACTCAAAAAGAGAAGAATTTGAGGTGTTTACTGCATTTTTTTTTTCACAATTTGTTACTGGTTAGCAAGGCTGTTAGCATTAGCTGCGCTGTTTGCATTGAAAAATACATAGGTAAGCATTTTTTTATTCGCTTTTTATGTTGAGACTGTAAACATATGGGTTTATTGAACAGCTAAAATCTAAGATAATATTAGGTAGCATTGTTCTGTCATTACAAGCATCAAATATCAGAAATAGATGCAAATTAGCCCTGTCATAAAACTCCTCAACTATCAAATGAGTATGGGCATCTAGCATTTACATTACTTCCATCTAAAGGCCGCAATAGGCTAATGTAGCTGAAAGCTCCGATAATTTTAATCTCAGTGGAGACTGTAACTCTCTCTGTAGTACAGACGTGTCCATGTCTCAGTAACACTGAGACCAGCAGCTTTTTGTCTGATTGTTGCACGTGTGCATTGACAGAACTCTGGTCTTTGACAGTAAAAAGAGGGGAGACCAGAGTGCAGAGTGGTCACCTTCCACTGCTCTGAGGTCAGTTACAATGTGCGTGTTTAGACACAGCTAGCTTTAGCAAGTAGACGAGCTGCAGTGATTTAGCATCATAACAGATGAGTTTCTGCTGGCTAACCACCTTAGCTAACATGTGTGATGCAGAGAAGTGCGTGTAAAAGTTAATAACTCTGTCAATACATTAGCAATAAAAGCTGTAACTATGGAGAGGGTAATGCGGTTCTGATCATGTCCGGTCAGGTTGATTAGGTGCAGGCCTGCGTTTCTGAGCTGACAACAAACATTTTTTCACAGTTATGTGGTCTTCACAGGACAGCCACAGCAAACACATTATTTATAGATTATGATTGCTGCAAATTATTATTCAACTAAAGAAGTAATGCTATTTTACAATTCAGCCAGGGAGAAGTGCTAAAAAGTCTTCATGTGATCCACTTTATTTTGTTAAATTAGTAAATAGTGAAATAATTTAATTACATTTTTTTGGTGATGGTAACGGTGCTCTGCTTGCCTTTTTGTAAAAAAACACAGCACACTCTGATATCAAGTGATGTTAAAACTTGCAATATGAGCTATTTTCTCCCTGCAACCCTGCACAAAGTAGTAAAAAAACACAAAATGATAGCTAGCATGGTAAAAAATACTGTTTTGTGTCAAAAATGTTTTCAACATGCACACAAAAGAACAGAGACTAAAGAAAGGGACTGCCTCTCCCAAATCAAACAATGAACACGGGAAATGCAGACAGATATTCACACCACACAAGCAGAAACACAATAATGTAGGTAGCACTCACCTGGAGGGAACAGAGGAACAAGGGGCTAATTAGTGATGATGAGAAGTTAATTTAGTCAGACACCTCAGGTAATAGTCTCCCCCATCCTGTCTTCGGCTCCCTCCTTCTCACCTTCCCTCTCCCTAAGTTGTTCCCCACTCTGCGTAGTGGTTTTTACTCTCCACCCAACCAATTTTCATGTTCAGACAAGGTGTCAAATGTTCTGTTGTGTGCTTTTGTATCCCTTTAATATGCCTCTCTCTCTCACTTGCACTCTAGGAAACACACATAACCATACGTATTCCTTAGAGATCGGAGAGGCTGCAAAGCAGGTGAGATTGTCAAGTGGACTAAGTGGGAAATTGCATTATTTTCTGCTTTGACATCGCTGAATTGTATTGTGATGTGTGTGTGTGTGTGCGAGGGAGAGAGAGAGAGAGAGAGAGCGGCGAGATGGATCCTGAGCTAAATGTTTGCTAGCAGGTGAGCCTGTTGTTGACAGATGGTGTTTGTGAGAGAAGCTCACTCCCTGCAGAGTCTCACCCCAGGAAAACGCTCGTGCTAACGCAGACAGGCCCACGGTACGAACACACACATACAGTCACACACACGTACTGTACTTGTACATACATAGAGGAGTAGCACACCGTCGCAGGGTCTGAATGGATTATAACCTGTTCAATTTGTGTTGTTCACAACCAGTTCACAACACAACCAGGTGAGACAGACAACAGAGGGAAAGAAATACCGAGATCGTGAAGAGACAAAAATATAACCAAGGAGATTTATTAACACAGTTCTTTTTATAAAGAAAGCTTTTTTTGCATACAGCACTGTGCAAAAGTCTTGAATCGCTCTGCATTTCTTCACTTTTTGTTGAGGAAATGAGAAATGGGTGCAGCGTTTTATTAAAACTTACAAAAATACATAGAAATATAGTATTCAAAGCAAAAACAGAGCTTGTACGATTAGTGGAACTCAATATTTAGTATGTTCATCTTTATTCTTAAAGACCATCTATGCAATACCGACCGCTCTGTCACTTTTTTGTAATTTAAGAAGGAAACGTTCAGGAAACGTTCTCCAGGCTCCTTGAAGGACTTTCAAAGCTCATCTTTGGATGTTGGCAGCCTGGACTCTGTTCTCCATCAAGGTGATCCCACACTGCTTCAGTAATGTTGCCCTGCACTTGTTCAGTTTCCTCAGACTTTTGAGAAAACAGCATCAAGCTATGCTAGGTATTTAGTTATCAGTTCTAAGCGCTTTGAGTGCTCAGACAGAGTAGAAAAGCGCTATATAAGAACCAGTCCATTTACCATTTACCATTTGGAAATCAACTTATTGGCAAAAAATCTGTGGATGCAAATAGGAAGCAAATGTGTGTTTTGATGACAGGCTGCAAGTAGCAAAGTGCAAAGATAAAATTGGTTTTTGTTAATTGTTTGTTAAGTGTAGACACAAAAAAACCAAACCCAAATAATCCATTCAGTTTTTGCTTCTCTTATAAATTGTTCGCAGGTCAATGTTAATGGCTTAGTAAACAAACAAAAAAATACCTTTGAAAATGGGCACATACAAGGACAGGATTGAACGGTGTCCAAAGAAAAACTCTGAAAGACCTTCAGAACAACCTGGAGAATCCTTGTTCAAGTTTAAAATACTATTGTTACATTTTAAAAAGACAATTTTACCCTCTGATATACTTGATTTTAACCAAACCTTTGCCTGTTTAAAATTGTGTGTGAACATGTATGCTTGACACAGGTGGGGCATACAGAGCCACACCTGTGTGGGACGAATACAAGAAGCAAAAACACCTGAGTAGCAGTTTTTAAATAAGAATAATGTAAACTTAAACTCTTTTGTACTTGGTAAAGCTGAAGGGCATTCCCTCTATTAACACTGATTCATTTTGTATTAATTCATCAGGTCAAGTGATTCAAATTGCAACCCACGCCCGACCCTTCATATTCATATTCCCAAACTGGTCCCCGAAAATAGAAAGCAGGCAAGCAAAATATAGAGTGAAACGCACATTCGTGCCAAAAGCCAAAATCCACCAACCGGTGACACCATTTTCCTCCCAGGCCGTCCGACCCCACGTAGACAGCAGCCATTTTGTGCCTCTGAGATCAGATTAGTAGTCTGGCGGCGGTGCTTCCCATCAGCAGGTCCGCTGGAGCGTGGTTACTGTGGAGGAGTCACTATTAGAGCTAATGGCAGACTAAACAGCTTTTAAGTCAGGCCTGTTGTGTGTAATGAGACTTTAAGTGTGATGACAAGAGGAGCAAGAGGAAGGAAGAGCACGGCTACACTGACAACAAGACGTTAAAACGACCACTCACGCGCTCCTTCAGAGCTATATGCGCGTGATGAATAAGCAAACCAAAACAGACACGAGGGGAAGTAACAGAAC
>VUQR01025567.1:11773-27576 GCA_015108515.1 Hemichromis elongatus | reverse complement strand
CAGTTCATTAAGTTTTTTTTTTTTTTTTTTTTACAATTTTAGGTTTTTTTTTCAAAGTTTAGTTTTTTAGCAGTAGTTTTGGATACAGGATGAAACCACAAGGCAGATCAATCCAGGATCAATGCATTAAGTCTGACAAGTCAAAAAACTGGTCACATGATTGACAGGTTGTAACAAGCTGACAATTTAGTCAGATTACCAGCATCATTTTATAGTTTAACTAAAAGCAACTGGCCAGTTCAGTCTGTATATCTTTTAACTAAAAGGTTGTTAGGGAATAAACTTACTCAAGTGAAAAACATAATGAATAAACCCCCCACACAATGCAATTTATGCCACCACAACCTCTCCATCCTAATAACATGATCTCTAAAGTGGGATGTTTATTTACCTCTGGCCAGTTTTTGTGACAAAGCACAGGAAAAGACAGCCGTAGATGCAGATCAGGAACAATCAAATTTACAAACTTTACTGCCTGCAGATGTCTCTCAAAACTAGGTTCACAACATATAGTTTATTGAACAGTTGCCAATGCATGAACTGAAAATGAAAAAACAACACCAAAGCAGATCTGTGGAAAGTAAAAAAAAGAAGAGTTAAAGCTAGCCGGCCTACAGAAATAACTCTAAATTAGGTACAACTGCAGTAACAGTACGTATGTTCCTGGTCATCAAAGAACCTATTTTTCTGCACCAAGATAACAATTAGACAAATCTAATTACCAAGCTCAAAAATGAAATTGTTATCAGTTTTCAAGCTAAGCTGTATTGGCCAAACTTTCTAAGTATGTGCAAATAATAATAATGATTTAAAAAAACGTCCTTTTTTAATAACAGACCAAAGTTAAATGGAGCAGTGTGAACCCCTAAACAGAAAAACAACAGAGGTTTTCCTTCTGCTGGCACTGTGGGAGAGTACTGAACAGAGGATCACGCTGTGAACAACCAAAAACAGATGTACCCTTCTTACATGTAATCTGCTGTAGAGGTGCGGCTCTCTCCCCAATCGAGAGCCGAATATTTTTAACTCGCTACAGCGTTGACATAGCCGCTCATTAGCGCGGGCGCTGCAAACAGCCAAAGCACAATGAGAATTCAGTGCGATTATGTGGCGACAGGGCGAGCCACGACACTGATCACATATAAACTTTGTAGATACAGGGTCAATTTTTACAATACGAGATCATTAGTGTCCATCTGTTTCAACAGAAAAAAGAAAATAAAGTTGGAGTGCACTGAAATGATCCTTTGAGAAAGTCTCAGTCTGTCTCTTTCACACAGTATCAGACAGCTATTCCCTGAGGTGAGAGAAAGTGATCGACAGAGAGAGAAACCTCACCTCTTTAGTACCAGAGAGCTACATCACCAGCTGCAGCAATTAACCCCTTCTTCCTCTGGGGAACCATTAGAAGGTAGAATAGCCTTTAAAATTGCATATGGCGGCAATTAGGGCAGAGAAAGTGATGAAATGATTTGGCTTAGACTTTTTCTGTATAGATTTTTTTTAGGAAATGGTCCTTTTTATAGCACCATAAATTGGAATTAAAAGAGTAAAGTGCTTTGGCTTTTCCTCTCCTCACTGGTCAAATCTTTTCTCACCACCTTCTTTGCTCTCTGCTCTCTCCTCCACTTTTTTTGGCTTCTTGTTCTTCTTCCTAACTCATTTTTTACTCCTCTTTTCACCTCTTACCATGTCTCCTCCTTCACATTTCTTGTTTCCTTATTCTTCCCTATCCCCTCCTCTTCTTCTATTTCCTCTTCCTCTACTTTTTGCTGTCCTTTCTCACTTCCACATCTCTTTTATTCATCACATTTTATTTTTTACATGTTCCTTGTTCCACTTTTCAGCATCATCTCTTCTTCCCAAATGTCCTCATTTGCTTTCCTCCTCCTCATCACTTGCTTTACGTTCTTCTCTTCCTCTCCGAGTGTCCATTTTCCACACTACCTTTTTTACCTATCTCATTTCCTCCCTTCACTTTCTCTTTCTTCCTTTCCTTAATCCCTCTATATCTTCAATCTGTCCTTATCTCCTCTCCTATGCTTCTTTGCCGTTTCTTCCTCCTGCTTTCGTTATTCTCCTCTCCTCCTCCACAATAACAGAAGGAGATGGCTTAAGCATCTGTGTCATCAGTGCAGATTAATGTTCTAATAATATTCACAGATGTCATTTCACAATTCTCCGTTTGTTTATTTTCTCCCTCCGAGCTCACCCGCTCTCCGCAGTTTTCTCCTCCTTTTCTTTCTCCTGTCAATAAATCACACGACTAATCACGGGCTCACCGCAGACTTCAAAGCATCCACTTAAGACTGCCTGTCTCATTCGAGTGTGACACTCGCACACACACGCCTTTCCGGCAGTGTTTTTGAATCATTCTTAATCGGGATAATTACACATGAGAGGAACTAAATGAGCGGAGAGTCGAGTAAAAAGGGGGGCAGGACGTGAAAGCTGATAGAAGAAACGTGGAGGGAAGACGGCAAAGTGCTTCCTGACACATTCATTTATTTGCTTATTATTTTGCTGCTGTAGTTGTTTGTTTACTCATTAAGGATAATCCAATTAAAACACTTAAGAGCAGCTTAAGAAGAAGTGCACGCACACACAAACACACATACACACACTCGAAAACACATCTCTGAGTGGCCCCAGTCTTGGAGAGAGGACAGGTTGTGCTGGGGTCTGTAAAGCCTGCAGTTTCCACCCCTTCCTGCTTCTACAAACAGCGCTTCAGGACAGCGTGCCAGGGGCTTGGGGCGCCGAGACCATAACATGCCTCCATGGCGGCTCCATATTGGCTCTGGAGCTGGTCAGTCGCCTGCCCGCCTGCGTTCCCCCGCAGCGCTATCCTGTTGTGTGTTGGCTGACTGGTCCCCCAGTGCACATATGCCCACTTACACTGTGTTCTTCTCTAATTAGCTGCTCTTGTCTACACAGACGCTCAGGCTTTGTTAAAACATTGCTATGCCTTTCCTGGCATGTTCTTGTCTTGTAAAGATGGATCCTCCTCACATCATCAGACGATGCGGCGCAGGCCTTAATTTCGCCCTTGTGCTTCGCAGACCACACTAATAAAGACAGCGCTCATGGCTCGTTTTACAGCAAACAAGCAGTAATAATGGGAAGGGCAGGGAGCGCACGTTACCTCATTTCTGCTGCTTTTCAACGAGTCATTTGTTTAAAAAAGCAACGCTTCTTTTCGTCCAGTCAGATTTCATTGCTCCCTGACCAAATCAACTGCAGTCTCCTTTGTTAATGCTCATGACAAAAGGGGGAGAGGGAGCGAAACAGGATGTGAGTGAGTATACTTTAGTTTGATCATTAATTATTACTCTCTGGTTCCTCTGAGAAGAGAAGCTGATGACAGCTAATTAAGGGTGAAGTGATGTATATGCTCTCTCTCTCCCCCTCTCTCTCCCCCTCCACCCCCCACGCCCCACCCTCCGTTCCCTCCCTGCCCACCTGCCAAATCATATGCTGGTGCTATGGATGGTAAGTATACATATTAAATGGGAAGCACCTGCATCTTTATGTTCTCTGGATGTTTCAATGATCTTTGAGCAGAGTGGTACTCCTGAGTATGGAGAGCTTTCGAGGTTAGAGGGAAATTGTGCATTTTCATATGTGTTATTTTAAATGGATATACGCATTAAAATTATTCTATAGTTCCCTTCTTGTTAACAATAACCACAGAAGAAACAACAGTAAACAACCCAACCAGCACCAACTCTGCAGCTCACAGGCCTTGAGCTTGTCTTTCAAAAATTTGTGATAGAAATCTGTCCAATCAAAAATACATTTTGATTGGCAAACAAAATTACTGTGTCCTGACATCTATGTTGATTGAAATATTTAAATGTAGGCTATTTCTACTGTTGCAACACATACTGTTTAATTTGCAATGTATTTTTTAAAATAGAATTTTAAATATCACTTGAAATAAGTCAAATTTGTGTTGATAATTGGAATAAACCTTTATATCTTTATACATACATGTTGACAAATATTTGAAGTGTGACTGTTACAGTACTACTAAAATCATAAAATACATTCATATATACAGACAGAAAGCCTTTTCGATTTATTTACCAGCCACTCAATATGTTAGCTTAAATGAAGACGTAGATCTTACTGTTTTGCATTTTTTGTCATTGATATTCTTGAGTGCTGCTTATGGTATTATGCTTTTTTTTTCTTTGTAAACTTTATATGTATATGTTCACACCTCTTTAGATTCCCAAACCTGCTCCAAGATTCCTGAAGGTAAAATATAGGTAGAGAGACATTTGACTCTCACCAAGGTGAAAGATTCCCATTGGTGGGGCATTACCAAAGGAGAGCCATTGGTTCTATGAAATGTTTTTAACTCCCTGATGGAAGCTTGTATGTCAAAACGTGGTGTTTTAGATTAAGCATGACAATGCTTAAAGGCATTTTTAAAGCATTTATTTTAATAGGACAGTTTGGAGTAGACAGAAAAGCAGGGAAAAAGTGGAGGTAATGACACCCAGGAAAGGGTCTGGGGCAGACTCAGACCCAGGCCCCTTCTCAGCATAAACTTTGGCAACTGAGTAAAAGCATGTTATGTTATTTAAAGAAAGTGCTATACAGTTTGTTAAAGTTTAAGCACTTGTTCATGTTTGTTGGATAAAATACATTTATTTATTTATTTTATTTATGGTTAAATAACCAAGCATTTAACAATTTCTTTTTGTACAACAAAGTTAGTGCCATTAAAAATCTTCACAAAAACTGGAAAAGCTTGTTTATTTGATAAGGAAATTGTAATATTAAGTTTTATTAGTGGCATTTTATTGACATCGCATGACTGGTGAGAATATAATTAATATTTCTACTCTTATATTTCAAGAGTAGTGAGCAATCTGACAGTGTGTATTTCTAGGTCTTTTATTCTAAAAGGTCAAGAAAGGAAAAAGATTAGGCAGCAATTTCCCAACTGTTTTGGTATTTTATGCGGTACTAATATGCACGATCACACAGGGACGTGATCGATTTTAAGCAGTGGTGTTCCCTCGGTGCAAGCAAAACATGCAGTGCTTGCCCAGTGAAATCAAAAAATAAACCTCAACATGCCAAATTTAAAGCAATCTCCTTTTATCTTGAACAGTTTTTTGTCATTAAGTCTCTCTTTTCTTTTCATCCATCCTTCAATTTATTGCTTGTGTCAGATTTCACTGAAATCTGTAGCATCTCTCAGTGTCCATGTCTTATTAACAAAGTATTGAGTTAGTTAAGATGAGAGGTTTGTTTATGCATGTGCATTGTGGATAAATAATCAAAAGCTTTCTTTTGATTGTTTCTGGTCCTTCATGGGAACTTGATGTTAGACAAGCTATCAGTGGTGCTGGTTTCCCTGCTCTGTGATCAGTTATCATTTAAACTTTGGTAGAATCAAAGCTAGCATTAGCAAGTAAAGTAGCCCTCTACGATTTATTATTGTAACAGATAAGTTTCCTATTATTAATGATCTTGGCTAATATATATGATTGGGGGTAGTGTGAAGAAATTTTTATTAAGTTCTTTACCATAGTAACAAAAAGCCTTGATCTAGAATAGAGTGTGTCAGCTGTTGCCATGTCCAATTTAATGAAACGGACAAGTTTAACAGCTGCAATCTCAACCAGCACATTTTAACATCTATGAGAAATTTCTTTGTTAATCAAATCAAAAGCTACAAAAATGCAGTTTAATTTAATTTTTAAAACAAAAACCTAGGCTTTTTTCCTGTGCGCATTAAAAATATGTAGTCTGGTGATTTTGCTTTACAAAAAGAAGTGAATCCAGAAAATTCCCACCACACTTTGTTTTATCAGCTAATACTATGTTTTCAGATGATATAATACAGATCAGAAGCAGAAGATACAAAACAAGCTTGCCAAAATCCTGAAACAGTATGCTTTAGCCAGATTTAAGTTTTTACATTTAATTTTATCTTTCAATAGTAATTCAGAACAGACTTAACATTGAGACGGAGAAGTTTGGAAGTGGGTTGCAAAATGGCATTTGGAGGAAGCAGCAGCTTCAAGCAGGTTAATTTGCAAGAGGCAACCAACTCAGTAGACGATGCATCAGATTTGCAAGTAGAATGTGGAGAATGGCATCATGGTACCTATCAGTCAACATGTAATGCGTCTGACATACACTGACTTGGCAGCTGTTTTAAAATTTCAAGTGTGATGTTTATTCAGATACAAGAAGTTAATAAAAAAAAAAGACAAAAAACCCCAAAACAAGAATTACATCTTTGGGAAAACACAGAGCTCATTCTTTGTAAGTTCGCTTGGCATGGGGCAAACTAAACTAGTAATCTTGGAGGAGTGAGATCACTGTTTGGTTTTTGTTTTATAATTGCCTCATAGTTTGTCTTATGTGTCGACTCAGCGACACAAAGATCCACAGAGAATTGACCAGTGGATAGATCATCATGTCACCCGTGCTTTCCTTCCTCTTCCCTCTAACAGTGATGATGATGTCTTTATGACACATCCCTGTGCAGGAAGGGGGAGACCAGAGAGGGAGCTAAGCAGAGGCTGTGGAAAAAGCGAGGTGGAGTGAGGTGTATTTTTAAGGTTTTGCAAATGGAAAATTGTGGCACATATCCACAGTTGGACGAGACCTATGGCAGGTCCATGCTAGATAAACGACCCGAAGACTATATTATAATTTGGAACAAAGGTAAACATGTATTAGTTTGATCATTCTGAAAAAAAAAATAGAAGACTAAATAAATAAATGATGAAACAGGTCAACATTTTGTTTTAGGTGTATTTTTTTGCACCCATAATGCTCAACCCTCCCCCATCCTGCCCATGCCCTGCTCACCAAAACCTTTCTCTTAAATTTGTGGTGACTCCAGCAATAGTAACACCAGTGGAGGAAATCATTTGTGCCTCAAGGCGAGTCATTACAGAAGCCGAGTGTGAGATTGCAGTGACAAAACTCTGTCTCTGGCCTCACGACCAGCCAGAGACCAGCATGCTTCTCCACACTCATTACTCCTCTCCTCTCCTCTCTTCCTTTCTATATATTTTCCTCCCCTCCTTTCCCATTTCATTATGTTCAATACGGTTCCCCTTTTTACTGCCATTTCCTTTGCAGTGGTCACAGTCGTTAATGTTATTTTTGTCTACAGTTTTTTTTTAATTTGTCATATATCATATTTATTTTTATTTATTCAGAATCACCGCTATATTAGCATCAATGTATAAATAAAATTATGTGTAAAAACATTTTATTTTCTGTCATTTAGAAAAGGAATCAGGAGTTTGATATTTCCAAAGTTTAAAAACCGAATCACTAACACTTGAGTCATCTTTGAAGTGTTTAAATGCACAGATGTCAAACTCAGAGTAATGGCTCAATATCTGGTGGTGGTGAGATGAGAGGCCTTCATTTCATCACACGTGCAAACTTGAATATGTCTGTGACACATGTATCTTATTACGATGCAACTAGATTGCATTTGGAATATTCTTTTTCTATAGTCTTTCCTGGGTTTCCTAGATTACAGTGATGTGTAAAAAGAAACAAAAAAACATGTAGATGCCATTAGGGAGGTGTCTAGTTGGTCCCAAATTCTTAAAAATCCACACTAAAAACCTACAGCCAAACATAAAGAACTATCTTCAGTGACAAGAAGAACAAGATTCAACAGATGGCATGGCCCCCACAGAGCCCTCATCTGAACAACATGGAGTCAGTCTGGGATTACATGGAAAGACAGGCAGGCAGCTGTGGCAGCTTCTACAAGCATACCTGGCTTATAAAGCAACACACACACACACACACATAGATGCTGTTTTAAAGGCAAACGGTGGTCACACCAAGTATGAATTTTTGCCATTTATTGCACACGGTGTTTTTATTTATAACGTTGCATCATGTTTATGTTTCTATACCGAGTCAAATCATCAAAAAGAGTCTTTGGTAGAAAGTAATTGGTGTTAACGCTGCTGTGTGATATTAACTTTTTTTCTTTCTTTCCAGTAAAACATGATCCAAAAATAGGGGAAAAAAGGCAAGAACAGAAACTTGCCTTCATGTGTTTGACGGCTGTTTTTGCCCTCGCTGACCAGAAGGTGTCAGCTCTGTGTTGAGTAGCAGTCCACAGCTACACACACGCACGCACGCAAACACATACACGTGCAACTCTGCGCACTATGGCCCGCTGATGTCCAGCTGCTCCTGTCAACACTGTGCTTCAGCGTGTAATTCACCCTCACACACAACGACAGCTGAGACCTGACAGGAGTCCGGCCCCACCCCCTAACCCCAAAACACACACACAGACACACACATGGGCATAGACATAAAAGTAAGGATATACAGGAGTTAGAAGACATGGGTGGAAATGAAGAAGAAGCAAAGAGCAAAAAAAAAAAAAGTGAAAGTAGGTGGAGAGGAAGTTGGAGACTGGACGAGGCAAGAGAGAGTTGTGGGTGACAGACGCACAGAGAGCCAGACAGACAAAAGGGGGGGAAGGGGGACACTGTGTTTAAGTGGCCTAATCAAGGGACCTCCCCTTCAAAGGGAGAGCTGGTGTGTGTGTGTCAGTGTGTGTGTTTGGGCAGGGAGGATGGGGGGGAGCTGCACATTGACAGACTGAGTCCAAGTTCCCCTGCAATTATCAACTTACCCATACCCTCCTCCTCTTCTCCCCCTTCATCCCCTGAGAGACCCAAGCTGCTGTACCCATCAACAACTCATTCAGGCCTTAACAAAGCAGCACCACGCCTACCCACACACACACACACACACAAACACACACACATTTACACACCGTACTGCCCAGTCGATTTCGGACATTAATTTTCACTTGAAAATATGTAATAGGAAATTCAGATTTTTGTTCTGTGTGTGTGTGTGTGTGTGTGGGGGGGGGGGGGGGGGGGTGGGGGGTGTTCTGCTTTAAAAAAAATGTCTAATTGTGGTCCTTTGCCATTCAAAAGACAAATGTAACATTGCATGTGTGCCTGCTGCTTGGATTTACAGGACACGTTTAATGACTCGGAGAGAACGGGACGGGGAAAAAACATTTGGAAAACGCTTCACGACTTGATCCTTGTGCCTGGGCGGCTTTTTGAACATGAGTGCAGAGTCACTTTCGTCCTCGTTTTCAAACTGAAATTGAGGGTACGTGGCTTCTGTTCATTTGTTAATTCATGACAATAATTTCATAGTAATTTCCAATTGGCTGTAAAGGTCGTGTCAGCGCTCTCTGTAACAGGAACAAGCTTTTTTAATAGACTCTGACCGCCTGGAACAGAGGCTTTTTATGTGGTAACCAGTGCAGTATCCTGGCCCCTTTTACAGGGAGAACTTGGCTGTGTGTGTGGAGCACGGGAGGAAGTCGCTTTGTGAGTATGTGTGTAGGTGGCCGGCGTGCGCTGCTCCACGTGCTGAACATGCCCCAAGGCCAACATCTCACCTCCGGCACTCTTTATATGGAGCGCTTGCTGGGTTTGAGCACACAAACAATGCATGCATTTATGCCTGCTTCAGTGTGTGTGTGTTTATTCTCTAAGCCTGCAGTAATAAGGTTGGCCGTGGTGCATTGGAGATAAGGCATTAGGCTGTTGACCTTTGGCCTCAGCCTCTGTTTAATGCAGAAAACCGTTCACTAACACCCAGGAGAGGCCATGTTAAGAGGTGCAAACTGCTTAATGAAATCAGCACGCCTGTGTGTGTGTGTGTTTGTGTGCGTGTGGTAATTGAGCCGGCATTATGAAGCAGCTGTATTTAAAGTAATGTCTTGCATTTTGAATCAGCTTTAATAAGTGAGGTGTGTGAGAATGATTAAATCTATTTTTTAAGGGAAAAAAAGTCAGCTGTCACTTTGTGTGTTGCCACTTGGCCCATGGCAGTATTTGATGTTGCTTCAGATCAGTGGTTTTATTGTGAGACCCCTTTAAACATGGAACATTTGTTTTTTACTTTTTGATATAAATCAATTTAAATATAATGTTTTTAATATATTAAATAATCTTTTAAATGTGCCTTTAAGTTTATTTTTGGCCTGTAAACTGTGATGTTTATCTATTATCCTTCTCCTTGTCTCCATCGTATATACTGTTGTGATCACTGGAAACATCACAGTTGTGAATTGTAAATAACCCTTAAACTGAGCTGTTTCTGGTTGTCAAAACACATTTTTATTGATATATACTGAGATGTTAAAACTTGTCATTAGGGGTACTGGGGAGGTAGTCAAATTTTATATTTCTGGGGGAAAGTTAAGCATGTCCAGAGTTTCTAAAATTAAGATCAACATACGTAAATCCCTGTGAGACTTCCTGCTCCTTGCCCCGCCCACCAGCCGTTCAAACCTCCTGTTTGCAGGGAGGAACAAATCAGAAGAAACATGGGCTAAAGCCACCGTCCCTTTAATAGAAGATGCAGTGGATGAAGCTATGGGTGGCACCAAAGCCCAATATAGAGACATTACTAATTAATTTTGAACAAAAAAAAAAATAGACCCTGTAGACCAGGGATCTCAAACTAACTTTACATTGCAGGCCACATACAGCCCGCTTTGATCTTGAGTGGGCCGAACCATTTCAGTTCAATTAATTTCAGTTTTATTTATAGAACACCAAATCACAACAACTGTCACCTCAAGGTGTGACTAATGAAACTCCCCTTCCTGTCAGTAAAGACATTTAACTACTCTGAGCTTTTTAAATATCAGAAAAAGAAGTATAATTTCAATCACATGTCTCAGTCTTTCTGCATCATAAGAAATGCTGCTGTGGTAAATTAACGAAACTTGTCAGCAAGACTGTTTGGTTTTAAATTGTAAGAAAAATATGTGCACAATTTCAGAAAAAGTTCTGGTAGTTCATTGCACAAACTGTCTTGTAATTATAAAAAAAAAAAAATTGTTGGGCATTTACTCTTTCCTATTTTCTTTTCTTAATTACTTTGATGCAGGAAAAGTTGAAAAACGTGAGAAAATAAAATTGAGTCTAAAACTTACACCCTCATTCACATTTTCCAAAGCCATGCAGTGGACCGGATTGGAGACTTTTCTGGGCTGATTCTGGCCCCAGAGCCTTATGTTTGACGCCCACACTATACAGTACATTGTGTTTTTTAAGGGATGGATTGATACATGTTTTCAGTGGTGTGAACATGTTTTAGTTCAAAGAATGCCGTTTCAAGGCAGCAGGCTGACTGTTATCAATGACAAATAGCTTTAAATATACAATCACACTGCATGACGGTGACACTAAAGAGAGGCATTTTAGGTTAACTGGTGAGTTTAAATTGGGCGTTGGAGTAAATGTGAGTGAAAATTCTTGTGTGTCTCTCTGTGTTAGCCTTAGAAAGACCCCACCTCTGATGTTGTGACAGCTGGGATAGACTCCAGCTCCCCCACCACCGTTGCCGTGCGAACCTGTTTTGGATAAGGCGAGAGTATGGATGTATGACAAATTTTTATGAGATTCAAAAATACAACTTTACATCTGAAAGTGATGAGGAGAGATGAAATACTCGCTGGCCTGAAAAACACTGCTCAAAACCTCCTCTCTGCAAAGCTACATTTCAGCAAAAAGAGTTGCTCATTCTTCACATAGCCATCAATCAGGTTTTGCAAATGTTGAGTGCACTAATAATATTCATAACGAACGTCCACGTCAGCCCTCTCTGTGCTGACACGTTTATCAAATTGCCAAGTTTTCTAAACCCAGGTATGAATATTTTTGCCTTTAGACAGCGTTGGACAACAAATGAAAGGTTTGTTTTAAGATTTATTTTACCTTTAGAGACTAGGATGCTTTTTTCTGACTTTACTGACTTTCTGCCAGTATGTAATCTGTCTGTTTATTTTTTGATTACATAATATGTGAGACACATGTGTAATTTCAGCTTTCACTTCAACTTTAATCTCCTCAAAGAGAACTTTGTGTCCTTCCTGAGTTTAACACAGTACAAAAGACCCATTAAAGTATGAAAATAAAGGTGATTTTATCTTACTTGTTTTTGCTTTGTCTTTCTTTTTGTCTCATGGAGAGTTGGTGTGTGTCAGGTAGTTTACACGGATTGTCCAGGACACTGAAGACATTCTCCAGCCTCTCCTCCACTCCATTAGTCTGTAAGTGGAGGCGGAAGTGTGTATCAGATGCGTGTGTGTTGTGTCGATTTACGCATGCGATTGTGTGTGTGTGTGTGTGTGTGTGTGTGTGTGTGTGTGTGTGTTTCTGGTGCGTGGGGTGTCACTTCAGCTGTATTGGGGTCAGGTTGGGAAATATAGAAGCTTCCAGGCACTCAGCACGTAATTGAAAATCTATTTCGCTCAAAGTGAGGAGAGGCAACGAAAGAGTGGAGAGCAAATGAAAGAAGGAAGAAAGACAGAGGTTGAGGAGGTGGGAGGAGATGGGGGAGGAGGGGACAGGAGACTAAAAGAAATGGTTAGGGGGGAGAGAGCGAAAGCAGTGGGTATAGGGAGGAAGGCTGGAAACAGAAAATGAAGCAGATATTATTTTAAAAGGTGAACTGTGACACGGCGGAGGAGGCGGTGGAGGTGAGGGAAGGACAAAACCGCTGCTTCATTGCTGTCCTAAGTGGATAAAAAGCGAACGAGACGGCTGAGAACAGTTCATTTTTGCGACTTCCACCCTGTATTATCCAGTCCCCACTGATCTGTCACCGTGTGTCTCTGCAAGAGTGTGATCTCTTCATGTGATACCGACTCTTATTTGCAAGGCCCTATTGCAACCTGAAATGCATTTGTCACATACAACCTATGCATGATTCAGTGCTGTAAGACTTATACACAGTGCATTTTAAAAATGACCATTTTCACCCATATAAACAGAAATCATTCATTACAGCCACGAGAAGATGTCCCCATTTATTAGGTTACAAGTCAAGAAGCTTACAGGAAAAGTCTTTTGTTTCAGAGGCGAGAATAAATTGCACTGAGCATAACATAATGTTTGTTTCCATGAAATTGAATACTGAATGTTCGTTTAATTGCATTTTAATTTCAGAGGATTTTTTCAATGTGCCAAGTCTGCAGGTATCTATGTAAATAAAACTTAAAAATACACTCTGCCTCTCCTTTCTACATATTAATACCATGGGATCAAAATTATAAATTTAAATTTAAATGAGACAATGTCGGGTTTATATGTGTGTTTGTCAGGTAAACAGTCTCTATGTTAGTCGTATTGATGTGACTACTTAACCTTTTTTTTATGTATAAATTAGGATTTACAGTAAGCAAATATCTTAGAATTGCATTGCAAAAATATACAAACGCTTCCTCAGTTTAATATTACTAATTCTTTGCAAACAAAAGATATATTCACACTGCAGCAATTTACTTCCTTAGTTTACTTAAAGAAGAAGAAGGAGAAGAAGCCAGATCAGACAGACTGTATTTAGGCAGAGGACTAAAGTCAAACTTGGCTGAACAGCATCAGCTGCTTCATTCATGCTTCACAGCTGGATCGTTCCTTAGCTGCTAGGCTAAAAGGCCTACATACTGTGCGATTTCAGAAATCTTATAAATTCCTTCTAAGCCACACTGTGCAACATATATCTAATAATCTTGTGCAAGACATCAAGTTTGATGCATGCAGACTGTACGTCTGATAATCTAATCTGCTGAATCGGGCCAAGATGTGTGCCTGTTTTTCTGTCAGGATTCTACAACCCTCCAGCTGGAGGACCGACTACACAAATAACCTTCAGCTGCAACATCTGAACTACATTTTCTTCTTTGTTGGAATCCCAAACATATTTTATGTAGCTATTACTTTCATCTATTCGGTCTATGACATTGGTTGCTGTAACAGTCACATTGTGACCTAAATTTCTGAAACTGTCACAATTTTTCCCCAGACTGTCTATCCATTACCTCTCTCACTCTGCATTGTAGGAAGCACCTCTCTGGAGCCACGACCAAAGATATCCGCACCGTCCTTTCTTCACTCACACAGTCCCGCATTTAGATGTGGAATAAGTGGAAGCATTAACTTTTTCGCGTTCGTAAGTAAAACTGAAAGTTGGGAAACTTGATTTGTAACAGTTGTTTTAAGGATTCTTTTAACTTGTCAGTTGTTTGCTGTATATATTTAACTAAAGATGCTGTTAGGGTACCTGGGTCTAGTGACCCAGTGGTTTTGATTTTGTATGTTATATTCAGAGACTTAGGATTTCTATTGTATTTAATGTTATTCTTGTTCCCTAAGTTCTGTATTATCTCCTGATTTCCATCTTAGGTTTGGTTTATATGCCTTCCCTGTGTTCTGTGTTATGCCTTTTTCATGTGTCTGATTCAGGTTTGTGTTGCTGTGTTATGTTTCCTGATTTACTTTGATAGTCTGTGTCTTATGTTAATGTATCAGGTTTTGCTTCCTTGTCTCGTTAGCCCTGATTTGCCCCAGCTATGTTTGCCTCCTGTTTCTCATTCCCTGATTGCTTCCTCTGTACATTTAAGCCCTGTTTTCCTTTGTCTGTGTTGTGAGCTACCCTCAATTCATGCTGTGTTGCCTGCGTGCCTGCGTGCCTGCGTGCCTATCAAATATTAATCCAAATTTTAATACATTTTAAATGTTTTTAATAGGATTGCGTAACCCTAATTCCCATATTATACAGGTAGCGACTTGTACACTACACTGGGGAAAAAATATGTGGTTGATAACCAGTTGCTTGTGATTACTGGCCGTTTCTAAGTAAAATTGGTTGCAAAAAAATATACAGTGCTACACTAAAACCTTCCTTGCAATTGCTTTACACACTAGAAGGTTGCCACTGTTGCCAGTAGTTTGCACAGATGACTTGGACTTGCCTGCAAGCACTTATAAGCCACTCTCCAAGTTCTAGTGACTCTGTGAAACATTTACTTTCAAAATAAAAGCTGAACCTTAACAATCCAGTTAACACATTTCAAAGTGTGCAACTTTTATTTTGAAGGCAAACTGTCTCTGTTTCCAGTTTTGCCTTGTAGTTTCACTACTGATTGCAGAGAAGTAGCTGACTGTTTGCAGACTAGCTGCCTTGAATTTATTGGTTTCTTGGGGGATTTTTTTTTTAACTAATGTTTCCAAGTGAACTGGTAACGTAGTGAGACTACATTATGGTGTAAAACACAGATGTGTAAAATTTACTGTGTTTATACCAAAGTTTACAGAGTTATTCATTTGATTAACTTCATTTCTATTCAATTCAACAGATGTCTCAGGGAGCTTTATATTGTAAGAGAAAGACCGTAGCCTACACTTAAAATGCTACATTTTGAATACTAAATCTGTTACGGTAAGTACAGAAAGAAAAACAGTGAAAAGCAGGCTTTTATTTTGATCTGTGAACATCATTTTGAAACAGTACTCAGTAATGTTCCATCTTTAAAATCCTTAAAGGATGATATATTATCTTCTCTAATAATAAGATATAATTTGAAATCTAAATTGAGGTATTCAAATATTTTTGGAGTGCATTTTACACTTTTTTGCATACTTTGGTACATAAGATGTACATTTTACTACTTATATTATGCCAGGGATGTCAAACTCGTTTTCCAGTTCACTTTGATCTTGAGGAGGCCAGATGAGTGAAACTGCACTTTCTGTCAGTGTAAAGATGTTTAACTACACAATTAGTCCCTGAGATTGCTTATTATAAGTTAAAGCATTGCAATTACAAGAGCACGTCCCGTTTTTTCTACATGACAAATGTGTAAAATTAGCCCCCTACTCAGACTGTCCCATATTGATTATTATTGTCAGGTGATGATAACGGACTCAGGCGCAGGCTGGGGAAAACGTTCTAGCAGT
>VUQR01025567.1:0-11513 GCA_015108515.1 Hemichromis elongatus | reverse complement strand
AGAGAGAGAGAGGCGAGACGAGAAAGGAAGGGAGAATGACAAACAACAAATACAAATGTAGCCACCCAGGGCTAGCCGGAGAGGCACCGGGGCCATGACAATTATTTATATATTTGGGTTTTGTTTATGACATTTTATGTTTTTTGTTTTGTTTTGTTTTTTACCAAACTTTCTGTAGTACACAGTGAAAAACAGGAATTTCTGTGTCATTTATTTATCTATTACTAACCTTAACTGCTTTGATGTAGTATAAATGAAAGTGGTCAGGTCATTATCGCAGGAAAAACTGTAAAACTGATTTTGAGAAAGAGTTAAAAGTCCCAAAAATTATGCCTTCGATTTCCCAAAGCTGTCCAGTGGGCCGCATTGAAGTCCTTGCTGGGTAGATTCTGCCCCCCGGGCCTTATGTTTGACACCCCTACATTATGCCTTATTGTACCACCCACCGTCTTTACTTTGTGCTAAATATCCTGATCAATGTAATGAGTGAACTATTCCACACACTACATTGTTTCACAGTAAAATTAACTGCCTCAACAACTCGTTTGTGTGAAGTTTTTGCCTCTAACAACTTTGTATAGAAAAGCTTCCTGGCTCAAACTTTTTAATAAATATGAGAACAGATACACCTCTGTAGTGGTTTTATTTCACTGTTTTTTGTGGGGGAGTTTGTTGTTTTTGTTTGGGTTTTTTTTTTTTTTACAAATGTTCTCATATCAAGTACAGTAAAGTTTAATTCTGTGTCTGTCTGTTTAGGTTTGTTTGAGGGAACTCTGTTTCTGTGTAATAACTATTTATTTATGTTCCAGCCCTTCATTTCATTTCATGAAAAGAGTTTAAACAGAAATCAGAAAAAATGCAAATATCTAAAAGTGCACAAGTACACGGACTTAAAATCTTTGGTAAATTATTTAGACCAGAAGTTTTGGGGAATTCAAATTTTTGCTCCACTTTTAATTAGTGCTGCGAAACCAACAAACCAACCAAAGGAACAGAACACACACAGAAAAACCCACTGACAGTGTGGTGCAACACTTCACCTCATTAAGCCTACAAATGCACATTCTGTGAAAGTGAAAAGACAGGATCATGAAAAAAAGCTGAGATTATTGTTCTGTAGTGTGAAGAGCTCAAAATTACAGTGCTGTGTGAGTGTCTGCACTGACTGACAAAAGCAGCAACAGAGACAATAAACAAAGCCCCCCCACCCCACCCTCACAGAAGAGTGAATGATTGGATGCTTGCATAACACAGCTGATGTCTAAAGGTATGAAGGACGCATATGTCTAAAGGACATAATTACAGCTTTGGGTGTGTGCAGCAGGCCTGAGGATACCACAATTAAACAGTTAATTGTGTTTTTTGATGAGTAGGACATTGTAGTATGATGTCACAGTGTTACAAACAAGAACATGCCTTATAATTATCTAAATTAGCTTTGTACTATTAACAAATATCAATATTTATTTAAAGTTTAGGGTATTTAAAAATGTTTATACTTATTAAAGCATTTTATTCAGTAATTAGGAACAATTTCATTTTGCATCACATTTTCTTTGTTCGTCTGTCCACAAGTCCACGTGTCTCTATGCTGTGAAAGTGTGTGCGTGTGTGTGTGTGAGTATGCCTGAGGCCTCTTCATCTCATCAGCAGAAATCTATTCTGCTCAGACTCATCCAATAAGGTGGGTAATGATACTCCACTCTAATATTGGGACCGTCCAAATTGAACACATTTAAACTTTAATGTAAGTCAAGTCCTGGGGAGAATGTAATCTGCCCCACTTAGTATGTGTGTGTGCGCGAGTGCGTTTTGAAGGTTTATTCGTGTGATCTCATGTGCATCTGTTTCTGTGTAATGTAAAGCACTTTGACTTTTTTTTCCCTCTGTTGCTCCACTAATGAATTTAAATATGTTGAATTACTTTGAAGAAGAAGGTGAGAGGTGAGACGAGAATGTGTGTGAAGTGCTGCAAGAGAGGCTGTTTAAGCAGTTGAAGCAACAGTGTTTCGGTGTTTGGAAGTTCCCACTGAGGCGAACTCTGCAATGACAAAAACACATTGGACACCTTTTCACCCTCGCCCCCTCATCCTCCTCCGAAAGAAAGCACACAGTTACTTTTTAGCTGCTTTTCCATGTGAAAATGTAACTTTTTAAAGTATTTTTTTTTTTCACCTTTATTTGACAGCATCAGTAGAGATACTGAAAGTGGATAAAGGAGTGGAAGGACATATGACCATAGAGGTAGTAGGGGAAAATGAATGTTCTTCTGGCAACTAATCACTTTGTTGGGAACTACTTGCCTACTGTGTGAGTCTCCTGGGTTTGCTTCTGTGCTGTGGCAACATTTTAAAAATAAGAAACCATGAAATCTTGCATTGTTATATTAAAACTTCTATAAATCAACTTTTTTTCAGCTGTAGGTGCTTGGGTTTTTTTTATTACTATTTTCTTCTTTAACATTGTAATTAGTAAACCATTTTTACCACAAATTTCAGACCAAAACACTGGCATTTATATTTATACCCTGATCTCATGCAAAAAGTGAAATACTCATTAAAATGCAATTTATTATTATTTTCTAACTATTCTTTGTTCATGGACGGATGAATTGTCTCGAATTTTTACTATAGGCACCACACATTTTTTCAAGGGTCTTCAGGGAAAGTGTCGCCATAGCAACCAAGGAAACCGAGCTTTTAAAAAGAAAGAACTTTTAAATTTGAAACTAAGCCAATTAAATGTCTACAGCTGATTATTTTTATTGCCTGACCCTAAATATGTAGCTTCATGGTTTAAATTTAAACTGAGAAGTTTGTGGCTGGTAAACCTAAAAACACAAACTTTAGAAATTTGAAAACTGAAGGGAAAGCGTAACATAAAGAAAGTATAAAAATGATCTAGTTCTGCGATGGACTTGAAGTTCGGTTCCTGACAGAGAAATAATTTGTCATTAGTCTGTTCTGATGTTTAAAAAACTCTTAGAACATAGATTACATATCATCATTTTTTTTACATACTGCTGTGTTTTCATTTATCATTGGTAGCTAAGCTAACTTTGTAGCCTCCCCAGTTTTTCTACTTAGCCCTTGTTGTAGCACAGTTAGACTTTAATATAAAACAAAAATAATTATCCGGCAAACTTTCAAATTTCACCTCCTAAGACCCGAACTCTTTCATGTCATGCATTTTTAAATTCTCTTTGCTATTTGGCCTTTATAGTGTTGATAGAAACACTATAAAGACATAATTGAGGAATGATGTGCAAAAACTCTTGAACACAGCAGCATTTTTCCTGAGTACAAAAACAAAATGAGAAACAAAAACTGTGCCCCTTTGAGCAATATGGCTCATTAGAAAGAGAAAAATGTAATATTGTTGTCTAGACAACCAAAAATGTGATGTCCCCATATGTGGACGTCAGGTCCTAGGAGGTTAAGTCATGCTGTGAGTCTTAAGTCCAGTCAGTTTATTCATGCAGCACACTTTAAAACAACAGAAGTTGACCCAAGGTGCTTTTACATTAGCAAACTTGCTAACCTCATTGCTGATAAACATTAGCATTAGTGAGCATCTTAACTTGTTAATCTTACAATGTTAGCATTTAGCTTCGTGCTTGCTTTTGTATAGCAGCAACTAGCTGACTTCATGCGCTTCCCTTATTGTCGCTCTGCTCTGATTGTAGATTGATTTGGATCTTTAATTACACCACCTACACTCATCTGGCTCACCTGGTTGTGCTTTCCCTTTTGTCCTTCTTGCCATGACTACTGCTACAACCATGACCTCAAATAACATGTACTACAAATATACAACATGTATAGCAGAGCTACACAGAGCGACTAACATGTCTGTAGTCTTTGATATTTTGTGTGAGCAAAATTGAACATATATTTTGGTGTATAGACAAAAATCAAGAAATGAAAAGCTTTATCTAAAAAGCTTAGAAAGAACAAAAGATGGCAATCTGTAAGTAGTGCAGATTTTTCATGATGTGCTTCTATCAGTAGGTTAATTTATAAATCACAAATAATTTATTATTTTGTTCCAATCTTCTGACACACAGTGTACAATATGTATAAACCTATCTATTAATTAACTTGTTGTTTTAAGTCATGTTTTAAGCTGATTATTGGCATGATAAAAATCCTTGTCTTAGCTTTTGTTTTTTTCAATTAATATTTCCCACCAGCATCTTTAATATGCAGTGTGTTTTAGATTACACGTGACTACTGTGCAGTATTATATTTTTAAACCCTCACCCGTATGCAGCCCAATTTCAACTTTATGAAGAAACAGCAACATATTTGACAAGTTCCTTTTATATCGATATGAAACATATCAGTAATATTCTCATCAATGACATTTTTCTGTCTCATTTTCTGTCAAAGGGTTGTTAATACAGAAGAAGTGATTTAATTAAAGATACATTTTAATTGGTTTATTTATATTTGATCAAAAGAGCAATATTTCCATAAAGCAAAACGCTTCGTGGAATAAGCCAAACTGTAGACGAGAAGAAGGAAGGAAAACTGCTCTCTGGTGGAAGAGTTGGCCACGTTCCACCATCCACCTTGACCACTTCCTGCTTAAACTTCATCTATGTGGCCTCATCAGTCAAGAAAGACATTACCACTGAGACTAAACCAACCACTGCACCTAAATAATGATTTAGTTGCTTCGAAAGACGTTTTCCTGGAGACAGATTGTTTGTGTGTTTGACGCATGCTAGTCATAATTCTTGTGTGTTTGTTTTAAGAGAAAGTTGTTCTGATTGATTGTTTGGCCACATTGAGAACTTTGCTAACTGTGTGTGTGCATGTATGGGTGCAGTGTTTTACCACTAATCCATGAAGAATCCTCTTCCTCCTCCATTTCCTCTTCCTCTCAGGATGTCAGGGTCACATCAAAGGAAAGAGCATTGACTTCTGACCGCGCGACCCCGGTTTAGCAGCTTTACAAGCGGACAGGGCGAGAATCCATTAGCCATGGGAACATCAACAAAAACAACAACGACAACCAAGGGAAAACATTCGAGTTGTACTTTTAATCAAGGAGTTTAACAAAGTCCAGCATGCTGACAGATGACGGTGAGGACAGGTGATGGAACACCATTAACTCGTGATGTGTGATTATGAGCGCCAGAAATTATTCTAACAGTGACACTGATTAAATATATTTAATAATTCCCTTTTTTAAAATTAATATTTCAATAACATGATTATTTTATGTCTGAAAACATGATGAGAGTAGACTCAGATCCTTGTTTTTATAAGTAATGAAAAATGATAGGGCAAAGTGAAACGGGGGCTTAAAATGCTGAGTGCTGTGTGCTTGCGCTGGTGCTCGTAAATGGGGCTAACCTGCATTTAAAGCAGCCCCCCGGCACTGCTCCCTGTTTTTGTCTCTTTCACAATGAGTAACTTATCTAAACCATCCCCTCTTCAGCACTCAACTTCAACTGCCTATTTATCCATTT
This sequence comes from Hemichromis elongatus, assembly GCA_015108515.1. NCBI lineage: Eukaryota > Metazoa > Chordata > Actinopteri > Cichliformes > Cichlidae > Hemichromis > Hemichromis elongatus. The sequence continues at coordinate 6,034 of VUQR01025567.1, read as the reverse complement.
CGGGTTGCACGCAGCCGGTCGTTAGTATTCTGGTACACACCTCAACAAAGCCATTATCATAAAAACACACACAATCACATGCAGATGGATTGCTCTTAGCCTCTTAGCTCGGCTGCTAATGGTGCTAGCCACTTAATTAAGGTCACTTATGGACAAACTCTGTTAGCATGGGCACTAATAAGTACTGCCCAGACAATGGGGCTGTGAGAGTGCGTGTGTGCGTGTGTGTATGGTAATGATATTGCTGTAAAGCCTGACCTGCAGTCTCCATTACCTCCAGCTTATTGAGTGGTTTGTTTTGCAGAGTGGCTCTTAGAGGTGGGTATCATTGAAATTTCACTGGATGGACAACTGGACACTTTAGAAAATGCAACACAATACATTTGGGACTGAAGTGTGTGTGTGTGTGTGGCCAAGTTAAGGGGCACCTAGAGACTGAAAAACGTGTCTGCAGCTTTCTCATCAAAACCCATGTGGAAACCGAATATCCGTCACATCGGTAATTTACAGCCCCGTGCCTTCCTCCTGCCGTTCTTTGCTCCTGTCCTCCCTTCCGGAGCTTCTCCTCAGGTTGCCTCATCTAAAAACAATTAGTTCCCCCAAGCCGACTGACCAGCCAGTCACACAGGTTAGGGAGTGAATGTTCTGTATGACTGTGTGCGGATGTGTGTGTGTGTGATCGTGTTGTCCTGCTGGGGAGCATAACATTACCCCCTAACATCACCACACAGGATGCTTCCGAAGACTTGCTGACCTTTCACCTTAAGCAGGGAGGATGAGAGACAGGGGGAAGTGATTTTTGTGTGTGTTTGTGTGTATGTGTGTATCTGTGTGTTGGGGGGGACTGCTGCCCTTATATGGCAGCTTAGTTCAGGTCACAGGAAATCACTTTGGGCTCAGCTAGTACAATAGATTTTTATGTTTCTAAGTGGTTCAAGTGCCATTGAGCACAGGGATTTGCACAGTTAGTGCTGGTTTTGTGTTATTGTAAAGAGTGTTAGCTTGTTTTCTGTTGTACCACTGCATGCCTTTTCAAAATAAAACATATTGTGGTGTGTGGTGCATCATCTTCTTTCCTATTATATTCTGCATTTATGTACTTAATTTAAGTACATACTGTACTGAGGCTTTTATTTACCTCACCTGCTGAAGGCAAAGGGCAGTATTTTGAAGTCACTCTATTTGATTACAGTAAGTGGTCAAAAATTATGAATACGAGATTTACACAAAATTAACGCACAAGGCGTCACTTTGCAATTTTGCATACTAACACAGGGGCTGTCAAAAAAACGACAGCCGCTGCACTCATAGTGTCACTTTGTTGTTAAGAATGGCCACCAGGGGTCAACAGTTGTGGCTGCAAAAACACTCTTGGAGCTGTGGAAGTGTATGGAAAAACAGCCCTCCAACCAGAATTCTGTAAAGTCTTTTCTGATGAGTTCATGGGTGCAGTTGCTAGTTTTAGGCCATCCTGAATAAAACCTTTACTCTATGTTGCAAATTTCATGATTCTATGGAGGAATCAGTGTCCAATTTCACATTCCAGAGTCAAAACACAAAGATGGTGATCATTGTTGAGGTTACTCAAAAAAGTAATGCATTAAGGTAAGTAAGGTTTATATTATTACCAATTAACAATATAAATCTTAGGCTACAGCCCCACACACCAACACAAATCCCCATCCTGGGGTGGGGTCAGCATGTTTTCTGTGCTAATATTTGCAATACTTGCATTGTGTCCTTATTCTTTGTGCAATTAATTTAAAAAAAAAAAAACAAACTAATGTCCATACCACCACTCCTCAGAATCTTTAGACTGGTTCACCATTTTATCCTCCTTGCAACAATAAGACATTAAATTAGATTGTAGCCCAAGTTTCTAGAAATAAAAAAATATTTTTTTGATTTGTTTCCTAATAATGGAAATAACTAATAATTGTAAATGTAATGTAATTACTGATATTTGTGCAATAATAAATTCAGTAATCCATTTAGTAAATAGAGTAATAACAATAACAACATTACATATGCTCATAAAAATACATTATTTAAACTTATTGTTCAAAGAGTATATTTATTGTTTTTAAATTAGATTTCCTGAGATATTTTCATCACATACTAATAAAATAAAGCATTACTAAGAAGCATTTTACACAGCGTATCAGCACAGGTGTTCTGAGTTGTACATTAGTTTTACTTTACAGTTTTCACAGTTATTTAAAAACATATTCTTTCTGGATGGACGGATGGATATTTAATTTCTAGGAATATCCTGAATTGTTATGAACATTTTATGAATGTTATTTTCATTAAAACTTAAACATAATATGTTCATGCTTCATTCTTGCTTGCCTTTAGGAGCCTGTGCACTGATTTTATGTGAAGTGTCTGGAGTTGGTTTTCTGCAAAAATGTGCCTCATCAGCTCCCACACAGACTCAAAGTTTCTTCAGGGACAGTGTAACACACAAACTCTCTAATTGTGTTCTCCCTTCTTGCTTTTAGTACGGTATTATGTGGTACAGTATGAAATCATGTTGTGGTTTATCTGGATTGTTGTCTTATCGTATTTATTACTGTTGTAATAGATCATATCCCATCTGCCACAGTATATTATGTCAAATCCTACTGGATTTATTTTTCCTTTTTTTTTCAGTTTCACTCATTGTTGAGCAGACATTTACTGAGAGACAATGACTTATTACTCCCCAGGTGAAAACAATTGATTATATCCTCACAGGGACTCCAGTGAACAGCTGTTTCTGTCTCTTTCTCCATTCACTTCCGCCACCAACCAATCTGTCTTTCACCCTCGCTACCTCTCTTATTCCCCTTTTATTCCTTCCTGTCTGCCCCTACTTTCTACCCTTTCTCCATATGTATATCCCCCCTTTAAGTCTTCACTTTCCTCAGCTTTCATGCCAGGCAGAGTTTTTTCTTTTTTTATAAATTTCATTGTCAGTTGTGTCAGTGCATCTGCCGCAGTAGAAGCATAGATGGTTTCACGATCAGGAACGTAAAGTTCAGAGGCCAGATAAATAGTTGTCAGGGGGACCTCATCCCCAGAGGGAGAAAGATTATTATCCGATGAGGAACTTGAAACTGGAAGTCAAGTTAGTGCATTAGCATGTTAGCAAAAGCGTACAAACCTCTCCCTCTTCACAAGCAGACTGACTCCTACAGGTCAGACTCCAGTTAAAAAGTTTTATTACACAGCAAAAGCCCATAACAACACATAAAAAACTGATACCTTATAATATGGAAAATTTCTTTATATAGTTAACATTTTTATGATACATTTAAGTATGTTATCATTACAGACTGTGCAGTGGAAAACACATTCATTGACATTTTAGTATGATTCATGCTCTCGAATGTCCAGCGCCACTGAAGATTTTTTTGCATTAATCAGGTTCTGCCGCACACGAAATAGATGGCCTCACTTCACACACAGACTAGGGGGAGCAATCCCATTTCCAAAAGCCATGTGAAACAGATATGCCAACACAAAAAAGGAACAGGGAGAGAGGGAGATGAGGTTGGAGGTGATCCTGAGAGGAGTATTGGAGGAGAAGGGGGGAGATGGATGGAAGGATAAAAGATGGATTAAGGTTGTGTTTCAGATTGGCAGTAGAGGTTCGCATGTGCTGCATATGTGCGCTTAATATGTGTGTGTTTAGTGCATGCACTAAGCTGAGAGACGTACGACTTTGTTAGTGTTTTTTTTCTCCCGCTGCCTGCCATTCCCCATGTCTCAGAAGGAGAAAAAAAAAGCCTTCTTACCCAACATACTTATCTCTGCCTCTGCGTGTGCGTGTATGTGTGTGTATGTGTTTGTGTGGAAACCTCTTTACATGTGATAATGACAGCTGTAATGCCTGTCTGATATATACTCAGCTCTGGGACTTGGGTTGCCTGTTTGGATGTGTTTGTGAGTGAATGTGTGTTTGTGTATCTGAAACATGCGCATAGGACAGGACACGCTTTATAAGCTCTTTGTGCGAACACGGGAACGTATCGGAGAGGGATAATCTTAAACCTGTTTGTGTGTACATGTCTGTGTGCGCAGAAAAACACAGTGAGATGAATGTTGTATGACAGGTGTTAGGAATGAGATCTCCAATTATCACACTTTAATACCTTTTTCTCCTGTTCACACAGAAGTACACACCTCTGTGTGGACCAGCATTACAATTCCTAAAAAGGTGAAAATGTAGTGAGAGACCAAGACCTGGGTTTTTTAAATTTTTGTTAACCTGTTTGCTTAACGCCACTTATGTTTCTGAAAAAACAATGTGCCAAAACCTGTGACCATTTGGAATAAATAATGGAAACAATTATTTGTATTAGGGATATAACACCACTTTAGATTGTGTTCTGGCATTTTGTCTTCCTTCCTTTGTCACTTCTGCAAAGATGCTCATGAATGACTTTGGATTATGTACAGAGAAGAGTGTTATGGGTAAATTTAGGTTGTAGAGGCTTGCACAAGTAGCATGTGTGTCATGTAGCTTGAAATAGGCTGAATGGGTGACCCTGATCCTCTCAGCAGGTTTTGAAGTTTGAAGCATTTAAAATATTGTACAATCTTAACCCTACAAGTATAAAGGGAAAAATACATACAGTACTTACTCTCTGACTGAGCCTTGTGCACATTCCTTTAGCTAGAGCCACATGTTTAGAAACTCTGTACGGTCCTGAGAAAAACCAAGTGAAGCTTACTACAATTAAGAGGCTAAGTAGAAACCAAGTGCTGCTGATTAATGCACTTGATTTATTGATCTTCAGAAAGTGTCAGCGCATCTAATTGCTGGTTTGGAGTATTCAGTTTTGTGTTTGCAAAATGCCACAATCTTGGTGAAGGACATCGGAACAAACTCACCCCAATGTCAGATCATGAGCTACATCTCAGACAATAAAGGCCTCAGTTAGCAAATGTTTAAGTCTGTGACAGTAGAATTAGAATACGCCTGAACAAACACAAACAACCAAACACAAAATACCAACACCTCATACCACCTGTCGAGTATGGTGGAGTAGGAGTGATGGTGGGTGGTGGATCTGGGTACCTTTCAGTCATTCAGTGAACTGTGAACTGCTCTGTTTATCAAAGTATTCTAGAGTCTAATGTCAGGCCAGCTAAAGTTTGGCTAAATCTGGGCCATGCACCAGAATGGTTAAAAAGTAAAGAATCAGTGTTGCAGTGGCCCAATCAAAGTCCAAACCTCAGTCTGATTGAAATGCTGTAAAGAGCGGTGCAAATGTTGTTAAAGTTGTTAAAGTTGGTTCAAAAAGCTACTGAATCTTGGGGTGTACTGTACAGAGCCTTTTTGCATATGCAGAACTAGAAGAACTGGTTTAATCAGAGAGCATCGGTTACCTACAGTACCTGCAGTACATGTGGTATTTCAGAAAATGTTATACCAGTTTATCCCTTCCGATCATTATCACATCTTTATTACAATTTTTTTTTTGTTGATATAAAAAGTCCTACCAAGATTTGTTTTACAATGAATGAAGTGGATGCATGTGTTGGATAATTTCTAAAGATTGCAGCCATTAATGTTGTGGACATGATGAAACAATGAAAGTGGGAAAATGAGGCTAGCACTAAAAGTGTGCCATAGCAAGCCACATGTCTACAGAGACAATTAACCCTCTGGGGTCCGGGGTATAATTGGCCGTTTTTGACTACTTTTAAATTGACCTCTATATTTCACCTTTAAAAGCTGTTTATCTTTTCTTGTTTGGTATCATTTTTTTAAGCACAACCTCAAATATCTGAAAATGGAGTTATTTCTTCATTTTGACACACTGTATTAGCACAACTGATCTAAATTCAGACAAAAAATTTAAAATCCGAGTAGAAAAAAGTTATATTTTTTACTGTAAAAACCACAAAAATGTTTAACGAATCATTTTCATAACTTAAAATGCAAATAGAAATTGTACATTTCTAAAAATTATGCATAACTTTTGCAAACAACAAAGTTATATGGTACTATTTACCTAAAAATGCAGCCAAGGCCTCAGGC